>JACGAQ010002281.1:0-43442 GCA_014119065.1 Orius insidiosus | reverse complement strand
CTGTGGCCGTCAAGCGTTCCGGAAAAAAATTTAAGGAAGTTAATTATGTTATAATAAATAATAGCTTTCTTTTCTTGAGGTTTCTTATAAATCTAATTTAATAGGAGGTTTCTTATCAATCTAGGATTTGGAGGAATTCACAAACTTCAGCGTTTGACAGAATTCACTTGGCGTCGAAAATTGCTAATCAGAACTAAAAGAATAAAACAAATTATAATAGCTTTGTTCCAACCTCAGAACTGGTTTGAAATCCTGGAGCATGCTCAGAAGGATTTGGACGTCAAATTAGACGTCGTTCAAATCGTTCGTCCGTCAAATCTGAAGTCATCTGACGTCTAAACCCTTCTGCGCATGCACCAATTTCAAACTGCGGTTGGAACAAAGCTAATAATAATAAATAAACTAAGAAAGAGGCCTGAAAATCAGATTATTTCCGATTTTCACCAAAATTTCACAGAAGTATCCTTTCGTCGTAATCTTGAAAATGTCGACCACATCTTTTTTGAATTTTGAAAAAATGTCAGATCTATCAGGAAAATTTTACCAAAAAAGCCATATATTTTTCAGGAAGGGATTAATTTTTTCCCTTCATGATTTGCATCATTTTTTAATACAAAGAAGTGAATTCTTTTCGTTTTTCTTATTTATTTTCACAATCTAGGATTTTACATTAAAAATAAAATAAAAAACAAAACATGTTAAATAATTGTTCAATAAAGTGTTTTTGAATTAGGCTATTTGACTAGAAAAAAGAAAAAAAAAAATAGGATGAAAGAGTAACTGGGAAACTGTACACACATGCGGTAAAAATAATATCAACCAGACGAAAACGTCAAATCGTCCGGGATTTCGTGCGAGCGAATTCCGGAGATTACATTGAAAAAAAATTCAGTCTTCGATAAATGCTGGTTGATGGATTATTGTTGCTTTTGAAGACTAAGAAATCGATGTACGTCTTGAAAATGAGGAAGAATATGGAGATTTTTGCTGACGGTACGGTATCAAAGGGACGGTTGCTTCCATCAATATTTTCTTCGAGGCGACTGCATCGAACATGTGGAAATCTGAAGATCCAAGTGAATTTCCTCTGCTGAAAAAGGGGTTATTAAAGTCTTTGATTTATTGGTGCTTACGTTAGAAGACTTGGATTCTGTGGTTTTCCCTGTCGCAGACTAGAATGTTTGAGTTGGACATGACAGCCACCCCTTCCAGTCCTTTGAACTCCCCCTCGCCGCTCCCCCAGCACCCGAAAGCCCTGATGAAGCCCCCCTCCGATGTGAAAATCTGTATCCTGTTGTTCCCTGAGTCTCCCACTAGGATATCCTTGATCGTCCACTGCCACTCCCCTAAAATACCGTTTAATTGTCAGATTTGCTGCCCAAAAATATGGACACATCACAACCTCATGGCATTCAAACAAACATGATTATGAGAAGGAATGTTGACTAGGGTAGACTGACAACAATTTTGACCCATAGTAGTTTTATAAAATAATAATCAGTTTGTCAAGATTTATATCAGTCCACCAGTTTTCTTTTTCTTTTGTCTAATGTGTGGGTTTAGAAAGCGAGGGGCCAAGCCATCCAAAGTTAGGGTTGCCCAAAGATGGCGTTTGAGTAATCATCTTTTAGTAAACCCTAGAGAAAACTTTGATGCTATTATTGACATAAAATGATATAAATCAAAATATCAAGCAAGTTGCGAAGAGCCACAGTCGATAAAACCTTCAAAAAAGATCATACAAGAGCAAAAAAATGGCACACAAATGACAAGCTACAAGGTTCCCGACTGGAGGCAAGCGAGCCAAAATTGGGCGACTTACAGAAAGAAGATTCGTTTCGCTAAAGGGTGGAGATGACGAATAAAAAGACCTAATTGGAGGAGAAGGCGATCTGTGGTCTGTCGAGTCTGAGAAGAGGGTGGGCGTCGCGATCGAAATCGATCGGTTCAAGTGTGCGGCCGTTGAAGAATTCGAAGTCGAGGGGCCAGACAAACTCCTTTCATACGTCCTTTTGCTACACAAAATCTACGTTGAAGACGAGAAACGTCTCGAAAAGTCGCTGGGTGGCCAACCGGCTACCCGACGACACCTTAATAAAGCTTTGGCCCCTTCACTTTCACATTTCCCACATCAACAAAAAACGCAGCATGCATCACTTTTAAGCTCAAAACAAAAATTTACCTTGGAAATTTAAACTGACCGTCTTCCGACCCTTCTTGACCGAAAGACGACAGAACACGTCCATTCACGTCAAAAATTTGAACTCTGTGGTTATTCGATCGGAAACGATGACACGATTTGTATTTGAAACAGCGATGTAATGCGGATGGTCTAGCTGTCCAACTTTCGAACCGTGCGACCCAAATTTACCAACAAATGTACCGTCAGATTGAAAAACCTTAAAAACAATAAGTTCCAACTAGTTATATAAACTAAAAATACCTGTACACGATGGTTTTCTTTGTCGCAGACATAGATAAATCCTAGAGCATCTGTAGTTACGCCCCATGGATAATTGAACTTTCCATCGGCTGTTCCTTGAGAGCCAAAAGCTCTTAAAAACCTTCCAGATGGATCCATAACCTAAAACATAATAACCTTACTTTAAAATGTTCGATATCTAAACTTACTTGAATTCTATGATTGTATCTATCAGCGATAATAAATTGGCCTATCCTGTTGACTGCTACACCAGCAAGACAATCAAATTCGCCTTCTCCATTTCCGTAGGCTCCAAATTCTTTTTGAAAGATTCCATTTGAATCGAACACCTTGAAAGAAAAGGTTAAATTAGAACTGTTAGGAAACAAGGTTTTTCTAAAGGCTGTTGTACAATTGGCCAATTTTCTGCTGGCCACATCAAAGGGGGACATAGACCTGACGAGTGACCAGACCAGATTCAGTGTCACCATTAAACACACAATTCACCACAGTTCACCATGGAGAAAGCAGGGGATTTGGCGGTGCTCTCCCGGTGCTGCACTGTTCAGGCCCGATAGTGTGTGGCCGGCCTTATGGGCATGCATAACAGAGAGATAGTTACTTGAACTCGATGGTTTGATGAATCAGCGACTACGATTGAGTTTTCGGGTCCAGTCGCAACACCTCTTGGCCACGTAAAGCAGCCTGGTTCGCTCCCCCTACTCCCCACACTGAACACCTGTCTACGTTTCGCAGCGTACTGTCCTCTAGTACTGGACCCTACTGCGAAACCTTGATGTAGAGGGTGTTGAGTGGGAAGTGGGGGAGGCGGGCGAGTTTTTTTGGTCCTCATCAGAATCTGTTCTGAGCGGCAAGCCGAGCGAAAGACGTCTCGAATTTGTCACACTGGAACTCGCTCCTCCTTCTTTACCTCGAGCACCATATTTATTCTTAAGATATCGAGCCCAAGAGCTCAATGCGGCACCGTCTTTTTCTCCTACGCCTGATCCACTTCCTCCTCCACTTGAAGAACTGCTCCTCACAAACATGTAAAAAAATTAACCAAACAAACAAAAATAAAATAATAAAACATGCCTGCTCTTTGCTAAAAAAGAGATTTCATGTAGTAAACATACAAGTTCACTATTTACACAAAACATAACCTATTTTAACCTTTTAAGTAACCTTTTATTTCAACCACATAACCTCATTTTTTCAGGTTTGTGATTGGTCTAATTTGATACGAATGGAACACATTAGTTTGTGCAGAAAACCACAGTGTTGAAAAATCAAGAAAAATTTTATCCAGTTCCTTAAGGTAATAAAATCAGAAAAATGTGTTTTATATTAGAAAAATCCTATTTATATGAACAAGAAAAAAAAATTACCGGATATGGATTGAGAACGAAGTGGAGTCGTAGCCCGGTTTTCTCTTCCCGAAAGGCGGTAATCAGCTATTTTGTTTTATAAATTAAATATTTATTAAAACATTGACATTAAAAAATATTTATAAGAACTAAGACAAGAATTATGTAGGAAATGACAAAACAGCAAAAAACACTAAAATTAGACTTTTTTTTAATTTCACAGGCAAACGAACAGAGGTTTTTTGCCTTTTTATAAAATATTCGTCTTTGTCGCTTAAATAAATAAAAAACAAAAATTCCGGACAATTTCATGCATTTTTAAACATTTTTACCAGTCGATTGTGTCCGAAGCGGTGTCGTCGCCCGGCTTTCTCTTCCCGAAATGCGGTAATCTGAATATATTTTTTTGAAATTATTTTTATAACTCTTCTCTCAAAAATTTAAATTGTCATAAAAATTGTTAAGTGATTAAAATGACTTTTAAAAAGTAAAAAACAATTTTTTTACCGGTCGGTTGGGAACGTAGCGGCGTTGTCGCACGGCTATCCCGTCTATAATCTGAACTCAATCCATTAATTTTTTAATATAAGGACTTATTTAAGTATTTTTAAAAGTAATTTTTTTTTAAAGTTTGTGGTTTTATTACCTTGTGTGCATGTTCTATATTATTTAATATATAAGTGAATCAAAGTTTGAAGTCTTAATATATGTTTATAAATTATTATTTAATTAAATTATATAACAAAAGCATATTATCCAATTATATAATAGGCAACTGGCGCCATGGCAATATGGAGAGGGCACAACCTTCTGCCTCCCCCTTCTTGAGAAAAGCCTTTACCAATCAACAAAAAATATAACCTATAGGAAAAGACCTCTTGCTCATTGGTTAATGATATTCTTAAATTTAAAAAAAAAAACATTAAGCTTGATGTTTCTATCGATTTCTATTCTTTCCCCTTTACAAATTTTGATTTTGATTTTCTTCACAGTTACCCTACTCAGAAGATGACGTCACAAAAATCGCAAGTCATGCAACACTGTCGATCGTTTTCAAAAGCCATGGTTTATGTTATTTAATTAAACGTAGGTATTTATATGTACTATTCTTTCCTCCATTTTTTCATTTTTTTTATTCATAGGCAGAAATGCAAGTTAACCAACTTAGAAGATGACGTCAGGTACTGATGTATTTGGACCCACTCTTTTGGGTTTCCCTCGCCATTAGCATTTTCGATTATCACCCTTGATTCGATTATGAATCGACCGAGAACGATGAATCGTGGGACCCGAAGAGAACAAAAAAGTTAAAATGAATTATTCCTTCTGGTAATGGTAATTATTCATATTTCTCCTTTATGATGGAACCTTTTTTTAGTCTCCCATTAAGATTTTAAATTCCAGAGAAATAAAAATAATACAAGACTTAATTCTAGAGAATTTAAAATTGTATGTTTTTCAGTGAACTTTCATTAGATTGCTTGTTATGATGGGCCATTCAGCAATAGCGTGGGAACCGGCCCGATGTCGCAGCAGCCACTTTAGGAATGGTTTCTGAGGAAATCAAAAGACTGCGCTATTTGAAAATTATGACGATTCCTTCATTTCGTCCGCTAATCACATCGCTTGTCATTATTTTAAACGAGCGCACTCTTTTGATTTCCTCATAAGTGACTGCTGCCAAGTGGGTCCGGTTAGCCCTCTTTTGCCACAGAGGCCCTTGTTTTTATTGATAACACTAATTGGATTGATTCTTGTTGGTCTTTACCTGTTCCTGAACGTTCCGGGCTGGGTTCTCTGGATTTGATGTTATGCGTGGATCTGGAGCGGGTTAAATCGGTGCCGTATTTGTTGGCGAGATAAGCAGCCGGCGAATTGGCGGCGATGACGTCTTCTTCATCGTCGTCCTCGCCGAGGTTATGGGTCGATTTCGATCTCGCCAGCCTTGCCTTTCTGTCCTGAAATTTAAATATTTAAAATTGAAATCTTTAATTTTGAGGGAGTTTACTTTTAGGGCCGTGTATCTTGATCGAGGTTGACTCGATGTACTCGTCCCGAACCTTCGCGACAAACCGGGATCTTCCTCTTCGGGAGAAACCGCGGCGGTGCTCTTACTCTTGTTTAAAAACCTCGACGTAAAACCGGACGGGCCATATCTGCAAATTTGAGATCATTTTGTCAAAAAATGAAGGCATGAGACTGGCGAGATGAAAAACTTAAAACTAAGAAAAAAAAAAAATTCGCGAAATTTCAGAATTTTCTTTTATTCTTTTGGTTTACATTTTTCGGTACTTATATGTACCATTTAAAAAAATCGTAAACTCTTGGTTTAACAGACCTTGACGTAGAATCGTCATCATTTGAAGAAGTCGCTGCACCCGCCCTGGTTCTCCATGGTGCAGGAGTCGCTGGCTCTTCAGTTCTCGTACTGTAAGATGACGTTCCATATCGAGATCTAAAAAAACAAAATAATGGAAATCTCTGACATTTTGTAAACTTACGTTGGTGTTGTACTGGTTTCATCTTTGCTTGACTTTCTCGCCTGAGCGCTTCTTGCCAAAAGAGGGCCGATGTCTGTCTTTGCCATTTCCGCTTTCGGTGCTTCTTCTTCAGATTCGGACTCTTCCGAACTCGTCTCTTCTTCTGAACTCGATTCTTCCTCTTCCTCTTCCGTCTTCTTCTCCGCTGGCGTCGCACTTACTCCAGTTACTCTACTACCTAAAATGTTCAACCGACCGATAAGATTACACCGTATCATCAATCTGCTTACCAGTTTGTCAAAATTCCTTAAAGCTTAGAAGCAGTGTTATTGCTTAATCTAGTGTTTATGTGTTCTTAAGATTATTGTTTACCATATTCTGACTACAAGTAAAAACAAGCAACCAAAATTATTTAATTGCAGCATTTGGGGTACGCCCATAAACAAAAAACAAAAATTAAACAAAAAACATATTTACAATTGTTTATTATTTATGTTATGTTATAATTTCAGTTTTCTACCTGATTTAAAATGTTATTGAGTTTTTTTTCTTTCGAGGGGAAGATGTTGTCCCTCTTCTTTTGGTTTTGGTGTTGATTTATTATTTCGGGCTGTGATGCACCCAACCCCCTCCTACAACGAATTATTTTCTTTAAATTTTTTCATTTTTTATTTATTGCGTCATAACCTAATTTCTAACCTAAACGGGGAGATTTCATGCTTGATTAAAATCATGCTGCATTTAAATAAAATTGGTCGTGTTAGGAACATAAAATGGTCTCTTTTCTCTTTTATTACCTCCGGGTAAAAAACGGCTGTGAAATCGTTTAGGCTCTGAAGGTGTCGAGGTCGAAGGCGAAGATGAAGGCGCCGCTTTCGCAAGTTTTTGCTTGACTTCTTCAGTCGTAAAAGCAGCTCCTGTGCTCCGGATTGAATCCCCGGAACCTGTCGAGTCCATGCTTCCGGACCGTAATGTTTTCATGTAACCTAATTTTTGTTTATTTTGAGGTTATAATTTTGGACACGTGTTATGACGACCATTTCATGTTATATTATTAGAAGCCGAGAATACGATAAAAAATAAACTTTCGCTTCATTAGTTTTTTCAATAAAGCAGTTAAGGTTCTTTTACCGCAAAATGAGCCGAGCAGCAAAACCGAATAGTTTTTTTGTCCGTCTCCTTATTCTGTGTTAAAACATTAAAAAATAATCCGGTTTGATGGTCTTTATCGTAAAGGCTTTTTTAGGGCTCGTTTTATTAGTTTCACTTGTCGGCTATTATGCTCTTTTTCCATTTATAAGAGTGATTAATTTTTTTGTGGTTTAAACCCTTCCCAGAGTAATGTACTGTGAAGCTGATATAGGAAGATTAATTATCAAAGTGTTGACTCTTTTTTAAAAAAAGTGATTTGTGTCGTATACTCGTATATGTAGTTAAATTAAAAATAAAAACTTGCCTGCTGGTGGGGTCACGTCGCTTGAAGCGGAAGAACGTCTTGAGCCAGATTGTGCGGGTCTCGTCGTGGATGTTTTTCGTTGTGCTGTGCTCTGTAGAGAAGCAGGAGGGCTGTCGTCGGATTCTTCAGAACTTGATGCACCTGCAGCAGCCTACGAAAAATATAAAATATGCTTTGGAACTTAACTCTTACTGGAGTAGCCGGGGTTGGTTTTGTGGACGGATCTGAACCGGGGCTGCTCCTGGCGGATTGCGGCGACGGCGTTCTTTCTTCTTCGCGACGAAGTGCCTGAACTCTTTCAGCGCCAGGTCTTTCGGTTTCTCTCGGTTCTCCAGGTGCGTTTTTCATCTGCTTTTTAATCTTCGTTATCTCATCTTCCTCACTCACTTGCCTCTGTGTAACAGCTTCAAAAAACACTCGACTTAAGAAAACAACCCAGCCGGAAATCTTTATTATCAAAAGATGCATGGGTGACATTATATTTTGGGGTGAAAAATTATTAAGTAGATTGAGAAAGTTAGATAGAGAAGGTAAAAAGTTAACAAGAAGAGGTACAAGTAGAAGAATAGATAAAGAAAATAATTACGTTGAGTTGGCCTTTTTGGCGGTTGGAATTTTTGAGTCGGTTGAACGACAGGTTGGGCAGGCTCTTCGGGCTTGTCCTTTTTGATTTCAGAGTCTTTCAGTCTTTTGAGGACAAGAGGGGAGTCGAGGAGACGAGAGATGCCGCTGAGTGGTCCTTTGGCGACGTCTTCGGTGTCGAAAACCTTTTCGCGTTCTTTTCCTTCGTTGAAGCGAACGGACCTTCCTCCGGTCTCGTTATCTGAGTCGTTGTTTTCTCCGCCGTGGCGGAAACGGGAGCGGAATTTGGATCTTGGACGGTTTTCTTCATAGGTGTCGTAATCGTAGTCTCTTTCTTGTCGACGATTGTACCTTAAAAACAGGTTTATGTATCTTGGATGCTACTATTGCTATTACCTTTCTCCGAATTTCCTTCCATTCAAAGGAGACACTCTTCCTCCGTCGTCTCTATCGTATGCTTCTTGTTGGCGATACTGCGCTGCAAGTCTGTGATCGCTTTTGGACCTCATAAGTCCAGGCCCCTGTTGAGTCTATTACATTAAGAAAAAACACAAACCTAATCTAGAGACGCTACAGCAACAAAAACAGTACCTGCTGTGAAGACATCGTGAATTGATGTGGCATGCTGATGTTGAGGTCACCGAAAGTGCTCACGTGCATCACTAACTGGTTCGGGTCATGTGTCATATTGAAGCGAACACGTCTTGTATAATCGCCCATTTCGGCTTCGAAGTTTCTGATAAACTCGACAGTTTTAAGAAAAATCTCTTTCGTATCTAAAAGTTCTAAATCTTCCCATTCGACGTCCTCGGACTGCATGTACTTATCGGCTAAATCACAGTTACTCTGTATATTCGAAACTTCTTGTTCAAGATTCTCTTTAAGGGTGTTCAAATTTCGTAACTCGACGCATAAATACCGGTCGATTTCTCCTCTAAGGTAGTCCGTCCGGTCTTTAAGAGCTTTCGATAATCGACGATAGATTTCGTCGACTTCTTCAGAAACTGAAGTACAGTTAAGCTGTAACGCTTGGCTGTTTTTATCAGCCATGGCGAGAATGTCTTCTAATCTATGAAGCGCTCGACGAACCTTAAAAAAATTAAATATGATGCTTAAACTACAACAAAATTTGAAATACTTGATTATTAATTCTGGATATTTCACGTCTTAAGATGTCCATATGTGCTGCTTTGCACTGAGGGCAGACGTCTTTGCTGCAATGGCTGCAGTGAAGACAGTAAGCCTTTTCGGTACAACGCTGCATCTTTTCATAATCTGACCGCTCGTCGGGTCCGGCATTTCTCCGGTGATTTCGATATGAAGCTCGAGAAACCTTTGAAGGGTCACGTTCGTCGGGTAACCTTGAACACCTTGATATGGAATTCTGTGCTCCGCCCTGCATTCTGGACATTTCACCTAATAAAATTATTCGATTAAAATCATCATGTCTTTCACATCCGTTTCCCTATTGAAAGGTGAAGGCTAGAAGAATTTCCTGACTTGAAATTCCACATATGCTACAAAGTTCGACTTTCAATAAAAGAAAAACTCGTTTAATTGTTTTAGGGAGAGATCTATTCCAGCGGATTCCTCTTGGATACGTTTTCCCAGGATCAGGATGTCCGAAATGCCTCTGGGAAATAAAACGTCCAGCATTCTTTTTTTTTTTTCAACCCTCCCCTTAACAAAAACCTTGTTTTAAGGGTTAAAAAAATATCTATGGGAACCAAGATTTTTTTTTTTTTTTGCTTATAGGTACCTGTCTTCGGACGTAGTCGACTAGCCCGTCCATACAGGGTTCCATACAGAAGGAATGCTGGCATGGTAGCAACTTCGGATTTCTATATCGATCAAGGCAAATTGCGCAGGTAAGAAGTTGCTCAAACTGCTCCATCTTTTTTTCTGAAACAACAAATAATGACTTATCAGTTAAGACTGCTCCTTGGACTCAAATATGGGGGTAATACAATAACTTCTCTTTAGGAAAAGTTATAATTGTTATGTAAACTGTTTAGGTATCTTTTCTATTTAAAAATAGGGTGCCAAACAACCTTCTTTTTATACTCTATTTATAGTTAAGTTTATACTTAGACTTTTTTGAATTGTGACTGAGGTGGAACTTTTTTAAGATATAGCGAAAAAGGTATCAACTTTTTTTTTTTTAACAAAACGTTTCAAACAACTCTTAAATTACGCATGAATGGACGAATTTTTCGTCCCAGAAGTATTTTTGTTCCCTGAAGTGAATTTCCATTAACTCCGGGTAAATGGTAATTTTAAACAAAATAGTTAACGCTTTTGGCATCCCCAGGAGTCATTAATGATGGGAAAGTGCATTTATAAAATTGAGAATGAAGCGTTATTTTTTCGTTTCTATGAAAGGTAAAATACTCAGAGAGTGGAGAAGGACTGAGTTTTATTTTGAGTGGGGTAAATCGACTGTGCCTGTCGTTTAATTAACGCTAACTTAGGACTTAAACGTTTCTCCCTATTCACCCCGAGAAACAGAACTTGTTAAAACGTCTATCAAATAGTCCGAAACTTTTTGTTTTAAGTCCAAATTCAATTTTATTGAGAATAAAAAATTATAAAAAAAATTTAAATGAAAAGTTTATTTGGTAATTTTTATTTTAACTTCTGGTCTATCCTAGAGAATATAGGCAAATTCCTCGTTAATATGTGCGAATTTTTTTTGTTAAACAATGGATGGATAACGATACAATAGAAGTTTCAAGTGGTATAGACACGTGTCCTTTTTAGGTAGATTTTTTACCCCCTTTTTACCCGAACATTTGATATAGGCACCCTTTGTTTCCGATATTCAAGCCTACCGGCTACTTATAAACGGTTGAAATATTTCAAAGGAAGCTAACACGGGAAAATAATCGTGTCACTCACCAGTCATGGATACCATTTTACGTTTGAAAAAAAAAGTTTTATCCAATATTCCTTTCAGTGATTGATACCTTTTTACGAAAAATAAAGTTTTTTGTTTATTATTATTTTTTTTTGTCGTATGGAAAGGATTTTGCAGTTTACGTTTTTCCTTTTTTTCCCCTCTCTCTGATATCCTCAATTTGTCTCTAAAATTAAAACTGAAAAAAAAATTAGACATTTCTCTACACGAAACTTGTAATATAAATATTAATACTGATGGAGCCTTCTAATAAAAAATAGATGAATTTTTTGTATAAAATATGTTGACCAAAGAGGGGGAATTTCAAGTCTGCTGGACTCGTTGACGTTGAAGGAAACGCGGCAAAGGTCCAATAGTTCTAACTTTAGATCAGATTTTCTGAATAAAAAGGGAGCTGGGGATATTGTCCGTTTTTATAGGAGTAGGCAATTTTTTTTTGGAAATATTTTCAACTTTTTATAAATTATTTGAGGGTTTAAATTTTAATTGAACCCCTTGACGTAGCAACCATCCGTATCGATACGAGAGAGATGGATCCTCGCTCGTATTCAAAGGGATAAGGATTTTCCATTAAATTATAACTCGTTTTGTTATTACAAAAGACAAAACGAACTCAATCCAGGTCTCATCGCGGAAGATAAAAGGGCTCCCATTCCCCCGGCTGAGTTTACATAAATTACTTTTCGTACCCTCTTCAAAACGTCTCTCCCACGATTTGCTCGGCGGAAGGTCGACAATAATGGCCAATTTCGAAAAAGAAAATTAAAATACTGAAAATAATTTTCCCTAGCGAATTGTTCGACTTAAACGTTGAGGAAGCGAACGTTTAATGCAATTAGTATGTAATCAGTTAATTTACTGTACCGAGAGAGCTACTAATCAATCAGTACAATAATCCAAGACTATGCAAATTGGAACACTGTTTAACACCTATAGAAAGGGCTGGACAGACCTCTTGTTGTATAGCTCAACTGGTTTTTCATCCTCTAAGCCATGAACCTCAGCTGTACTAGTTCCCAGTAATTCTGTTTCTCATCCTCCAAGCAGAAATAGCCAGTCTGCCTTTGTCACTGCTGTTTGCGAAGCTTACCCGGTCAGCAGACCAAATCAAATGCGGACTTTGGTTCTACCCAGCCCCCAAACTATCTATCTATAATAGTACTGGGCCTTGCTCTGCGGGATGTGCTATGCGTTTCCTCTTCCTCCAAGTAGAAACGGCAAGTGCTGTTCTTTTACTCCCTGCTTTGAATGTGTTTGTGGAGTTTACGGTCAGCAGACCCATCATAATGCGGACTTTGGTTCTACCCTGAGCAGATCTGCTGTGAATCCAAGCCTCGTCCCATTAGTGAACTTCTTGGCATGCCTTTGACCTTTGCGTTGACCTTTGAGAACTTCGAGAAAAGCTCTTCTAATGTTCAAGGTAACTACGAAAGGAAGATTTAGGATTCTGTTAAATTTTGGTCATGGCGGCGAAAATTTCCAAAAAAAACGTGAGGCGGCAACCTCAGACAACCGATTCCTCAAAAACTGGACGTTAAAATACAACTTCTTTTTGAGAAAGTTACTTAAAATCGAGAACAAATAGAGTTTTAAGGACCTTTAATCTGACCTATATAAGGGCAGAGGTTTATTATTGACCTAGTTGGTTAATTTCCCAAATGTCTCCCTGGTTAACGAACCGGTATTTAAAAATAACAAACGGCTTCTAAACAGGAAAGTTATTAAATTTTTCTTCAACTTTAGAGAGTGATGTTGTTGATTCATGTTGCTTGTTAATCGTTGAACCTTTGAATAGCTAATTGGTACAAACAACATTCTGTTTGCACCTTGTTCCATATCTTCAACGGAGTTACCTAGAATTCAGAAAAGCCGACATTCAAATACTCAGTTTTGTAAATGCCTTTCCTACAAGTACAGTTTCGACCCCTGCCAAATAATCCTGTTATTAAATAGAATTTAGTGTAAAGAAATTATGTATCAAGGAAGGGAGAAATCTGGGCTGCTTTCCGAGTGACCTGGATGGGCGAAAACTTTAATGTTTTCTGCCTCATTACGTAAGAAACAAGATATGATTTACAAACTGATTTTAGGGATGGTCAGTAAAGATGGGAAACCCGTTTACCAAACTCTGAACTTGGACCTGGATCAAGTAACCTTTGGAAATAGAAACGCTCCACTTTCGGACTCGGATCGATCAAAGTCCATATCAAATTTCTTTACTACCGAGAAAATTATTTACGTGTTAAATATCTAATAAAAAGCACTAAAAACTACTAAAAGATGCTAAAAACAGTGTTAAAAAACGAGGGGTGGACCAAAAAAGTGGGTATGTAAAATACGAGTGTCGTAAATCTCATTTATTTTTCTCCACAGCTTTTTCCCTGTATAATTTAGCATGACATAACCCATACAATTCTTGATTAATTGCACGCAGTACATCTCTTCTCTGATTTTTTTTTCATTGTGAATTTTTACTGTTTGTAAAAAAATTTGAGAACACTAAAGTTAATTTGTTTATTGACAATTATTGTACTTTAACAATCGGTTAAAATATATAATTTGATTTCATTTTTCATTGAAAAATCAGCAAGGGGGTTCGGTTCATTTGTTTTTATTTCATTATTATTTGTTTTGCGTGTATTATTTTTTTATATTCAATCATTTTTCAATAAGCCAATAATAAATATATTTAATTTTACTTTTATTTTTATTCATTTTTTTATTTTTATTCTTATTTTCGCTTTTTTACCAATTAGATTTTTGGGACACCAAAAAACTGATTAAAACTCCTTAAAATCGGGCAAAAATATCATTCTTTGCCGAAAGATCGAGGAAAAAGTACGGAAGGGGGTTAGTTGGACAAGAAACTTAGAAAATGCTCAAAAATTAGGTTGCTTGAGGCCAATATAACTGTTGAAATGTATAATGTTTAAAATCAGGAAGAAAGGTCATAATTCGGTTTGCCGAAAGATCTAGGAAAACGTTCGAAATTTTTGGTTTATTCGATATATGGAAATCGGAAGATAAATGTGGCATCGTATAAACCGGAAAAAGGCTTAAAAAAGGTTGTTATGGGTTTTTAGGCCAAATTATAATAGAAAATGATTACAAAAGGTTAGGTACTTTTTGGCGAAAGTCCGTAGAAAGGGCCGAAAAACAGTAAAACTCCATGATGCGGGTTTTAAAAAAAGAAAAAAATTTTTTTATTAGCGTTTTAGCTATTTCAGCTTTGAAAGATAGAAAAAATAATGTTTATACTGAGGATGTTTGCACTGCAGAATTTTTTAATTTAATTATCGATATTTGTAATTTTAAGTGTGTGCATAAATTAATTTGGCATTCCCTTTGATATATCCGTTATAGAGACAGGTATCGGCCAATTGGCAGTAGAATCTGATATTAGAATCGTGTCAAATAGTCTAATATGTAAAAATAAACGAGAAAAAAGTTGTTGCCAAAAAAAAATTTCTTACCTTAGCCGATTATCAGGGTTGTTTTCTTAATATTGTTTTGGACGTAAGTTATGATTTAATCCATTTGGGCTGTGAGGATTTTGAACTTTGCGGTCGTACTGAGATTTTTTGGGATGGGGGCCCCCTCACTCGACACGCTGCAAGGTCTAAATTTAGTCGGAAGAGGGGCCGCCAACCACCACCACCCAGTCTACGAGGTCTTTTTTGTTCCCTACAACGGCTTCTTGGTGGGGAAAACGATGACTTGTCGATTTGTCTAATCAATATAATTAATAATTTGTCAAAACCAAAATTTATGATTTTTCGGGAAAAAAGGGAATTTCTATAGATTTTAGCTTTTAGAACCTATAGCTTTTAGAATCTGCAGGTGTTCCTCGAGTGCTAAGGGACAAATTGTGCCTTTTTCCCTTCAACATGATTCGTAGCTATTTTCCTGGTCTAAGGAACTGAATAATTTTCTCAAATAGAATTTACTGAAATACCCTCCATGAACAGTTTAGAAAAAGGGTCTTCCCGACGTGGCTGGGCGAAGATTTCCTTTTTTCAAGATTCAGTAGTTAAAAAATTTTCTCTTAGAGAAAAATCCAGTACCAAAGAAAGCAGTCTTCTATTTGTTTTAAGGCGCAAAAAATGCGGCTGAGAAATACTCAACGGTCATGCGGGAAAGCATATGGCCGCGCCGTACCCTCGATTTTTTTTAGCCTACTTTCAAAACCTTCTCCCCATTTTTTGGTAGATTTCTTTTCTTTTTCCAAATACTCCATTTTTATCTTTAATTTTTTTTTAGCAGGGAAAAAGTGCACGCCCGTTTGTCTTGCTGGGAGAAGATTTTTTTTTTTTAGGTGGTTAACATTTTTTATTAACTTCCGTAAAGAAGTTATTGTGATACCCTCGACGTCGGGTTTTCGGGGAAGGGTCCTCCAGTTTTTTTCATTTTCAGATTCTAGACCTCTTGGTGAATACACCCATATAATTTTAACTTCCTTAAAGAAGTTATTGCGATACCCTCGACGTCGGGTTTTTGGGGAAGGGTCTTCCAGACTCCGGAGGGTCAAATCGAATATTGATCTTAACCGATCTCAACTTTGTCTGTGGTGCCGCGCCGTAGCATTTTTTTCCGGAACACTTTACGGCCACAATTTTCATCCGATTTTCACCAAATTTTCACCAAAATTTCTTTAGCCGGTGAAGAAGAATGTAACGAGGGGGATTTTTGAATTTCGAAAAAATGGCGGAGATATGTCTGTTTGAAATTTTAAAAATTTCGCTGCGGCCGAACCGTTAATCCGATTTTCACCAAATTTTCACCAATTACTCCTTATATTTTTTAAGAATTTTTGGTGCAAAAAAATTGCCACTTTTTAATTACTATTTTTATTAGTAGGGAGAAATTTCGTACTTCTACCCTTTACGAGAGGCACATCCCTAGGCCAAAGAGCCCATTATTTCTACCTTGACACTTAAAAAATTTTTCGAAAAAAGAACTTAAAAATTTTTCAAACAAAAAAAGAAAAAAAGAAAAAACCGGAAAATTTTCCGAAACAAAATTTTTTTTTTTACAAAAAAAACTTAGTACTTCCCCGTTCGTTATACTTCCCTCCCATATACTTCCTACTCCGTTATACTTCCCTCCCACATACTTCCCACTCCGTTATACTTCCCCTCCCATATACTTCCCCTCCTATTGTTACTTCTCTTTAAGGAAGTTCCCGTTGGGGCCAGCTCCAGACTAGTACTTTTATTTCTGTCCTTTAAGAAAATTCTCAACTGAGTGAGCTTGTCATAAAATTAAATCTTCGCCCAGCCAGGGCACACGAACACGGAAGTGAACAGCCCGATTTTCTCCCTGCTATCGGCATTAGCACAGTATGTTCCCTACAGTAGACACGTACTTTCTTTGGCCTCGTTAAATTAACAGGAAACATCTGAAAACTTCTCTTCCCTTAGGAATTACATTGAAATTTTGGACCTTGAAGCTTTTTTTTCTTTATTCTCAAAGCACTAGACGTCTTATTTAATCAGGGCAAGTAACGACGTTGTTAACACGATTCTTTTGTTTTATTTATAGTTTTCACGTTTAGTATTGGAAACTGTCCAATTTTCACTTAAACAATTCGCCTCCCGAAATTCTCAAATTTAAAAAAAAAAAATCCGCAAACTTGTTATCAAAAAGAACTTGTCCAATAATCTGGAAATTCGGGATTTTGAGATGGATGCAGTCGACGAAAAACCTTATTCCGACTCAGCCGGGATTATATTCTTGGGGAAAGTAGAATTGTTTCAATTTTCTCCAGACCTGAAAAACGCATTTTCACCGATGCCCTCGTATTGTTTCAATAGCATTTTCCCGATTATTCAGTATTTTTCGAAGCTTTCTCCTCCAGACCTATTTCTTCGAAGGTGGAATAATTTAGTAGAATTTCTCTCTCCTCGCACAATATGAAAAGAAAAAACGTTATTCTCTCGCTTCTAAGTTACATTTTTCCGATAAAAAAGTTAAAAAAACAATTCTATTTCTATAATAAATCAGGAACATTTACTATTAAATTCAATAGATTTTATTTGGTCCTTATTTTTGGACAAGGATAGATTTTATTTTTGGTATACAGGGTGGCACAGAGAGGTGCTAACTTTGTTATTTGAATGGGAACCCTATGTTTTATACATTCTGCGCTCAGTTTGAAGCAACTTGTACTTAGGTCATTTTTTTTGATCGGAGCTCTTTTTTTTGGTAAGAATTTTTTCCCAACTAGATGGACCACCCCATGTAACTAATTTTCGTCCTACAAAAAAAGTTAAATGAATACACAAAACGTGAACATGATATGACTCTAAAAATATTTAGATTGAAGGGGTGGAATAAAAGGTGCGATTTTTCTTTTTTATCGCCAATTTTTTTAACTTTGAAAAGTTGCTCCAGTCAAAAAAATGACCTAAGTAAAATTTGCTTAAAATTGAGGGTAAATCGATTAAAAGACTACAAACATGGGGTTACTTTTTAAAATAACGAAGTTAACGCCACCCTGTACAAAAACTAAAATCTAACAAATAGAGTCGACTCCAAAAATAAGGGGGAAGAATTAACATCTAACCATTTTTTTCTTGATTAAATTCTTTGCCGTAAAGTTGCTGGTCCACTGTTGGGACACCCTGTATTTAGAAATATGAATGCCACAACCAATTCTGTTTAGGGGTTTAGTTTAAATTGAAATGCGTTTGGGGTTTTATAAACTCTTCTATCCGATTTCATCATTCAATTAAGGGATTTGTGAGGTTTTTGTCAACTTTAATATTATTTTTTATTTTAATCATAAATTCATAACAAACGTTCGGTTGAAAAGTTGTTAATTCCGGGGCGTTTCTTCTAAGTTGGGTCCTGTTGTAAGGACGAAATTAAAGTTCAACAACGGACCGACGTGATACGAATAATTTTAAAGGATTACGGAAAGCTCAATAGGGAAAGTTGAAGTATTAATTTTGTTTTTATGAGAGAAAAAAAAAATCTTTTTCCACGCGTTATAGAAATGTGAAAGGAGACGTGAAGCTAAATTTAGGCTAAGAGGAAATAACCCCGTTGACGTTTATAACTTCCTACGTAGGGACTTTCCCATTAGATTCGCTTCCCCTCGAGCTCTTCGTTTTAATTCAGAGGAAATTGCGCTTAATTAACGCGATATCCACGTGTTAAATTCATACGTAAATTTTATAATTTTAAACTTACCTTTTTGTAAGACCTTTATTTGTCCAACCCGAACCCCAATCGGGGTTGGGTACTTAGTCCCTCTCCTTCCTTTTTATTCTGAAAGCAAATAAACGACATTTCATTATTAATTTAAAGTTAATTCATTACCTTCCTTTTTTAGTTAACTTGAAAATATGATTTTTTCTTTCTTTTTAATTTTGCAAAAATGGCAGATATCTGTCTGTCTTAAGTTTGGGCTACGGTCGTACTATTTGTCAGATCTTCACAAATTTTCACCGAATACTCCTAATATTTAATAAAATGCATTGAAAAAATAATTAAGTAAAAATGTGGTAGGGGGAAATTTTGGATGTCCTTGCCCGTTACATGTGGCCTGAATGGGCGAAGACTTTCTTTTTTTATGTTGGGGTTTATAAAATGTTTAAGGTTTTTCTAACTCTATGTATTGAAAAAATGTTTTAGCAGGGACGAAAAATGATTTAATTGCGTCCCTCTCCTTCCTTTTTATTCTGAAAAGCAAATAAACGACATTTCATTAATTTAAAGTAATTTCATTACCTTCCTTTTTTAGTTAACTTGAAAATATGATTTTTTTTCTTTTTAATTTGGCAAAATGGCAGATATCTGTCTGTAAGTTTGGGCTACGGCCGTACTATTTGTCAGATCTTCACAAAATTTTCACCGAATACTCCTAATAAAAAAAAATAAAGTAAAATGTGGTAGGGGGAATTTTGGATGTCTAGCCCTTTACATGTGGCCTGACTGGGCGAAGACTTTCTTTTTTATGTTGAGGTTGATAAAATGTTTAAGGTTTTTCTAACTCTATATTGAAAAAATGTTTTAGCAGGGACGAAAAATGATTTAAATTGCGCTACTTTGAGGAAGTTTCCTTTGGGTTTTTATATTACATAATTGAATTAAAATGATTGGAGTTCAATTAAAATAAAGCAATGATTAATTATAAATTAATTAGGTATAGATTAATTATAAATACCTACGAAGTTGCGTGATTTTGAGATTAACACGTATTAGATACCACACGTGTCAGCGTTAATCTCAGTCGGCACACGTGGGCACGTACGGGTGTAAACTGGGCTTTATTTGGTAAAAAAGTGCTTTTTTTTTTTTTTCTATGAGGAAGTGGTAGATTTTAGTGAGAAAAACTGATAGTCTTAAATTAGATAAGTCAAGGTTATCGTCATCAAGGAAATATCCCAAGTTGCCTCAACCGCCGTTTTTCAGGCAAATGGCCAATGTTAAAATACTCCCCTTTGCACACTCATGTTTCGGTCTTAAAATCCGGAATAAATTAGGTACAAAAAAAAAAGAGAGTTTCTTTTGTTGGTCATATTGACATATGAATTCCTCAGGCGCTCTGAGAATGAAAAGAGGTTTTTTAAAGGGTGAGGAAGGTTTTGTATGTTTGTGTGTGAATACGAGGCTTTGTTTTGTTTTAGACAGCCTGCGGAAGTTTGACATGGCATTTCGCAAACGTCATTTCAAAAACCTACCCCTTTTCCAGCTCTCTAGTCGAACTTGTCGGCTTTGTTCGACTTTCGAGACGTTCCTCGGTTTGTTTGTGAAATTCAAAAATTAAAAAAAATCTTAATTAGAAAGCCAACCACCTGTAGACACTCTTGTAAAGATAATTAATAAAAAATTGAGGCTTGAAAAGAAGCTGAACTATTTTTTTCACTTCCTTCAAGAAGTTTGTGTTACCCAACTTGTCGGGTTTTTGGGGAAGGGTCTTCCAGGCCCCAGGGTCAAAATTATGGAGCTGTACCTCCAAAAAATGGTAGGGAGAATCATGAGACGTTTCACCACGGTCTAGATGGGCATCCATCCGCAAAAAAAAAAAATAATAAAACAACCGTACCTACTTGTCAAAAAAAAAAAAAAAAAAAAAAAAAAAAAAAAAGCTAGTCTAATACTTTATTTGGTCTTTTACATGCGACAACGTCTCTAGGCCAGACCGCAGCCCCCAAAAACGGAATTATCACTGTTGTATTTGTATTTTTTGTTAAAACAATTTTTTAAGAGCCAAGGCCATTTTAAATCGACGAAAATAGGTATTAGGATAAACAAAGATTCCTCAAGGCTTTTTATATTTTTTTTTCTGGCTCAGGCGGATTATATGACTGAAGGGGATTTTAATCAGAACTAGATGGGTCCAATCAACTTGAAAAAAAAAAATTATGTAAAAATTTTTTTCTTCAATTTCTACCTTCTCAAAGATAAGTTATTACGTCAACAATATTTTTGGAACACTTGAAGGCCAAAATTTTCATCAGACTTTCACCAAATCAAAAAATTTTCCACGCAAAATCTTGCGTTTTCCTTGCTATAAAGAAAGGAGGCCCAATAATCCCCAACTTTTGCTCGTCTCCGCATCTTTTTGAAGTTTTAAATAGTGGGGAAACTCCGAGCTCTTCAACCTTTGGCCTGGCCTTGCGAAGAATTTTATTGTTTCTACCTTGACAAAAAATTTAAAGGGCTTTATTAAAATTAAGTATCAGTGACATAAAAAAAGCTTTGATTATGGTAAAAAGGGCCGTCCTTTTTAATACTTGGAGTTTATTGCCATCGCACTTTTAAATTACGGTGGCCACGACCTCAGAAACCCAAGAGTGTGATTAAAACCCAGTTTAATTATTACTTGGAAATATTTTACGTTGTAAAAATTAATTTTTTCGCTTTTATTTTTTAAATGTTATTGAAATAAAATATAAGGTCTTTTAAAATGGGAGCCCTAGGATCTCCCTGGGCTTAAGCATCGAGGGTGCAGAGACTGGAGGGAGAATCCTCAGTGTGGGAATCGAACCCAGACCTTTGAACTATCAAGGTTTAACGAAGGATCAACGATGCTTTCTCAGCTCCATAGCCCACGCCAATAAAGCCCTCCCCCTTCCACTTCCAGGATTTAAAAAACTTTTTTTTTTTTTGTGAAATTGTAGAATGGCTTTAATTTATTTTAAAAAATAGCTGACAAAAATATTGCTAAGAAAATAGGTCTTTCCGCCCATCACATTTTAGTGGGGCATTCCTTAGAGTTTTGGATGACTTCCCAACAAAAGATTATTCCCGTTAAAAAATTATAATTTTTTTCATTTTTTCTCCCCCTTATTTGATGTTTGTAAAGGATAAACATGGGATGAAGACGATGATCCTGGGAGGGAACCTTTTACGCTTTGTTAAGTCCGTGTTTGGTTGGAAAATTTCTTCGGCGATAGGCCGGCCCCGGGAAATGCCTAATTCGCAGTCATCCTCTACTGATCTTACCCCGGAATCGAAGAGGGTCAATCGGACTTATTCGTCCCTTCGGAAAGCCCTCCTTCACTCTAATCCGCTTTCAATCTTACACTTGACAAATTCTAATACCAATTTAAAAGAAAATAACCGTATAAAAAGTCCGCTTATTTTTGGTTCGCCATTTATTCTAAAGTCACCAAGTATTTCAGTCTTGAGCCTAGGACGTTGCAAAAATAGATCTTCAAGTTCAAAGACCTCCCACTTTCGATTTGTCGAATTTTTTTGTAGGCTGACAACCCCCTCAGCTGTGGTTTGATTAATAGAAAACTCACTTTTTTCTTTAATGACTAACGAGAAACTTACTTGAAAGAAACTCTGTCGGGGTGGCTTGTCTTGACGAGCGCCTCAACGTTAGTGAATCCCCCAGGAAGTCGCTTCGGAGTGGGGACACCAAAACTCGAGCCAACAGGTACGAAAATATTGAGACAAATAAGTCAAAGCTGTCTTAATTTCACTTTTTCACAACCCCAGATCTTGTTCAGAGAATCCTTTAAAACTCAGATTTTCAGAGACCTAGAAACTCCAGCTGTATCACTATTCCATCAAATTTATTATTTTTTTTCGCCTAAAATAATTCTCACACCCTTCATGTTTATTCAAGTTTCCCCTCTCATAAATCTCCATTTAAAGAATTATTTTGCATATTTTTTTCTCTAATTTAATATTCTTGATAAAGACCGTAAAAAATGAATCATTCCCCTTTTTTGGCGCTTTGCCCTTCTACTTGTTACTCGCTAATATTCATTTATTTGCCTTATTCATATTGAAATAACAATATGATTTCTTTAAAGCCTTTATTTATTTCAGGTAGGTATTTTTGTTAGCTTTTTGTATAGCCACTGCAGTCTTTCATAAGGAGGAAAGGGGAGGGGACCATGCGGGGGCTCTCGCCATATTGCCGTGGCGCCTTTCAAACTCCATAGGAGAGGCCTAATCAAAATATTCACAGATAATGTTTAGAAATTTTATTATTTATATTTATACTACACACAACTCGGGGATCGAACCCCGGAATTCGCGGTAAAAATTCATTCTACCATAGAGCCGGTTTCCCTTTATGAAATTTATACGGCGTTGAAATAATTTGATGTTTCATTTTCATCGTTTTTGTCTGCCTCGGTCCTGAGATAAGAAGATTATCTTTAATGAGTAGGTACTGAGTCCGAAAAGGTGGAGAGTCCTCCTTTTGTTCTCATTTTTTTTTTTTTTTTTTTTTGGAGGGGGCGACAAAACATGATGAATTGGAGAGAAAAAAAAGCAAATTTTCTGTTTAAAAACATTGTGAATAGAGGGGAGGGAAGGGCGGCGTAACTATTGGGGTCGAAAGCCAAAACCTAGTGACGTTATCGAAACTTATGCGAAACTGAGGAAAACTTCTTTAACAGATATATAGAGAAAACACTTTAAAATCCTGTAAAATGAGTGTTTCTCTGTTGGTTTTTTAAAAAGATATCTTAAAGAGAAGTTATTGTATTACCCTCCATATCTGGTATTCGGAAGAGCTAATATGGAGGCTCTCTAGATACCTACTTCCGGTTTTTTGGAAAAAATAAAACAATGTTTTTGTCACTCAGTACCTAACCATTTTCTAAAGGAAATTTTTTTCAGAAAACTACTCTCTACACGCGAAGATATTCCTAAATAACAAAACGAGCTTTTAAAAAAAAAAAAAAAAAAAAAAAAAAAAAAAAAAAAAAAATTGGTTGATTTTAGAGCTCAAATATAGGAAACTACTTTTAAGCATCTTCTATCCGTCTAACTTTTGGGTGAATTTTGATATCTGATCCGCCTACATAACTTATTTATTACTTCGCTGTTTCAACACTTTAAAAATCCTAAATCTGAATATTATGAAAATTGTCTTTTTTTAAAAGTGAGGGTGGGAAGGAAGTATGAATCCCTTCTAATAATAACTTGAACTTGACTCTAGAGAGTGCTTTTGGATTTCTATTTTGACAGGAATTTAGCTCATACGTTTATTTAGTGAGGTCACTTTTAATTTTTGGCTTTGAATGCGTCACATAAATATTTATCGAAATAGGACTAAAATGAAAGATTCTTCTTTCAAAATATTGTGAGGGGGGACAAGGTGATAAAGGTACGATGCAGGACGGGCGGAAAAGTGCAACCGACGGCCGGTACCACAAACTACCGTATGATTGGATGTTTTCCTCTTTTTTATTGTTTTGTAGGTACTATTTTAGCTGGTGGAGGGGCGGGGGAGTTTTTTCTTCTGTTTGTTATGAACAGTCATCAAAGGGTGTGTAGAGTTTACGTGTTAGCTTGATAGTCCAGCTTTCGCGAATCCTGGGGTTTCTAGAATTATTTTTATTCTGATAGCCCGGGAAATTTCTCCGACTCAGCCAGTTTTTGCGACTTCTCCGTCTTTGGCGCTTATCGGGCGCCAATGCAATATGGCGAAAGCTTTCACCTATGCCCACCTCCTCCAAGTTAATCCACTATATCTGTAAATAATATAGTTTAACTAATGAAATTTGGCTTCGCTCTAATTGCCTTTCGACAAGAGGTAATCGTGCGAAACTGACCATCCCAAACGATATTTTAACGCAGGTGAGACTTTTTTCAAACCAAGTTAGACGCCCCTATTCAAAAAATAGGTCTTACACAGCTTACTATTATAGAACGGCTATTTAAAGATGGGTTCAAATTTAAAAATATACTCACTAAACTCTCTCATCCGATAGATCGCACGAGTTACTTGAGTACCACATCACAATGTTATTATAATCGTAATCATAGTCATATTCGTAATCGTAGATGATTCCTACTCTTTCTCCTTTTCTCATCGTAGTTTACTCGGTTTTATGTAAAAAAAGAAAATTCATTCAGCAATGCTGTCGAATAAAACATAAACCATAAACTTTAATCCAAATCAAAGGGAACTTTATCACCTTGAGATCAGTTGGTATCGTGTTGGGATAGTAACCCATAGGTCATGGGTTCGAGTCCCACTGGAGGCTAAACTTTTTTCTCCCTGGTTTATATTAAAATGATGACATATTTAAAGATATTTTTTCAAATGTTCAACCTCATCGAGGCTAAAATCTCCATTTAAAATCTTGAAATTCATAATATTGCCAAAAAAGTCTACTGAAAATCCGGTAACTCATCTCGTTTTCTTTTATGCTTCCAATCAGCGTTGTCAGATTTGTTGAATTGTGAACCACTGATGAAGTCTTGAATATCAAGCGGGATTTTTTATTTATTTTTTTCCAACAGTTCAATAAAGGGTCTTGATTAAGAGGAGGTGTAATCAACGTTGACTTGTATGAACTGTTTCGAGCTTTGTTTAAAAAAAAACTTTGATTAGGTGTCTATAAAATGAGCTGGACGTGGCAGCTTATAGCCTTGTCCGGTCCTCGTATTTAGGAAATGATGGACTCATTTCTATGTATCTCTGACTGGAAAACATCACACGCAGGTAGAAAACGAGTGACAACCTTTGAATTATTCATAACCGATTTATGGAAATACTAGGCAAAGGGTTTTTTGAAAAAAAAAAAAAAACTCCCTCTAATGATCAAAGTTTCTACCTTAGGGAGATTCAAATGCTCCAATTAAACGCGATTAATCTCCTTATCCCGAAAGGCAAGTTGGTATTACTTGATTGTTTCCACCGCACGTCGCTTTTCCGGCGCACCTCATACTTATGTATGAGACCGAACAATTTCCTCGGATATCAGGTGAAACCGAGAAAGGGAATAGTGGCAAAATTGGCAAACTTTCGCAATAACATTACCGTGTTAGCTTTCTTGTAAGAAAGAATAGATTTCACGTCAACGTCGAAAAAAAAAGAAGAAATAATTCTTTCATCAGTGGCTAAGCATTAAACGTTCCTTAAGGAATCCTTTTACCAAGGTTCCTTGAAAACCCTTCCTTAAAGTTATTTTTTATTTATGAACGTCCTTTTAAGTGGTATGTTCCTTCAAATAAAAGGAATCCTTCCAATTACCCTCCGTTTTTTCATTAAGGTACCTTAAGGAGTTCCCAAATGTAGGGCCCTCATTGGCTATCCTTGATTTTTCAGAAATTTTTGCTTGCTTTGGAGCTCTTACAGATCACTAATTAATTGCTCGTTTTAAACTCAGGCGCAAGCGCTGAACGATTTCAAACTCTTGAAGCGTTGTAGAACGATTTGGCCTTCAATAAAATGCGGTTGATACAAGCTATTATGTCTTTGGTACAGGCGACCTTCCCGGAAAATCTCTTCGCCCTTACAAGAAAACGACAAAGATCCTTCAAATTTATAACCTCCTGCGCCCACCATGTCTTCGGGACAAAAGGAGAAGAGGGGTCTTGTTTTGAATTCTATTAAACATGAATAACAAGCCATAGTGGATTCTAAGTACACGTTCGGGTTAGGGAAGGGCATCTTTATATATTGCCATATAAATCTTACCCCTCTACAAATCAGGAAGGCAGCCCTATTTAAATTCAAAACCCGTCGCAATCCGAAACTTCTAAGTACCTCCGAATCTCGAACTTATTGAGGCCTCATTTTCTGAATAAAACGTGAAAAAATTTCAAAAAAATTTAAAATTACTGCGGAATAATATAGAATAAATTAATTATGTATGGACTCGATTGAAACATATTTTCTTTTGTTTTCTTTTCCATTTTCGAGGCTGATTTATGAAAAATTAATATTTTCATTTCTACTGAATTTTGGGGTGGGGAGTTAGATAATCAAATTGTCGAGGGAGAGGGAATAAAAATGGAGTTTATTAGATTTGAGGTTAATCAGACGAAGTGGGACAGGGTTTTCGACTAAAAAATCGTTTATTCGGAAAAAAAAGAAGGAAAAAATACTGGGAATAATTTTTGTTTTTTTACCTTCTTTCGGGTTTGTTTTGTAAACCTGAAAACAAAGAAAATTAAATTTCGTTAAGCAACGAAGAAGAAATCAAGGTTTCATTCAATTTGAAAAGAGATGAAAGTCTTTCTATTCCCTTTGTGTGATGAAGCCAGAAAACACTTTTTATATTGAACTCCACTCAAAAATATAATAAAACAATGTGATCGATAAATAAGGTTTTGATAAAACGGTAAAAAAAATATTAAAAAGATTATTAAAAAAAATTAAAAAAAAATATCGACGACTTAGCATATCAAGGACAACGCTCTAACGAACAAAAGGGCTGGGTGAAAGAAAAGTAGAAAAAATTAAACGGGAAGTTAGGGCCACATGCGGATGAAGTTCTTAGCCTAAAAAAATTAATCCTTAAGTACCTTAGACCTAGCGGCACAATTGGCCTTCCTCAATACAGGACTGTGCCTCCCAGAGAGGGCAACCTACGATAAATAATATTACTTTTCTCAATAAAAAGGTGTATTTTGTTGTTGATATTTTCGGGACAGAATAAAATATACAGAAGTTGTGAAAAGCAGTCGATTACGGTGTATATACCGAAGGGATTTTTGGACTTGAGTTTTGAACTCTTTTAGTGGCCTCAAGGGTGCTGTCATCCCGGTCGTTTTCGCCTCACAAGAAGGACATTTTTTGCTTTTATTTGTTTATTTCTAAAAGTCAAAAAGTTAATTTTCATTTTAGATTATTTTAGGTAATTAGCGGAAATCCGTTTAAAGCCGTGTAATTGAACCTCCGGTGAATTGGGTAAAAGGTCTCATTGTCATGGTGTCGTCTGGGGACGGATTCTTTTGGAGAGGGGAGTTGACGGTTTAAAGCTTCGGGATTCTAATCAGAAGTTCCAATTAACTGGACGCTTTTCCTGTTTAGGATTTGCAATTCGAACTTTAAAAGGGAAACTGGGCAAAGCCTTTTCTAGCCTTTATATTCCTCCACCCCCACAACCGCCGAAAACAAACAAAATGAACTCTTTTCATCCTCAACTCGGCGATCAACTTCAAAAAAGGAATCCTGCTTTTTTTTCCGCTAAGGCATTTTATTCTACACATTGAAGCATCCTATGGTTCTAATTGATCTAAACTTTCTAATGAAATTAATTGGAGTACCTTTCAGGTGTCACTTCGGTTTTTTGGCATGGAATCATAGCAGACCCGCTCAGGCAGCGATGAACCAAAGTCGGGAATTAGACGGGTCCCTTTTTTCGGCCAACTATTTAAGGAGCTTTTCGTTATTTTTCGGCCGAAATTCACCAACGGGAGACGTAGCAGTTTGAAAAAATACATTTAGGGTGGTCATTTGTGATATCTTTGTTGTGCAGTGTAGAAAAAACCAATTTAAAATTCGATATTGTTTACAGGAAGCGGAAAAAGTTCAAATTATTCAAGCTCAAGGGTCTTTTCACTAAAAACAAGAGATTGATGGCAGTGGTGCTATTACAACGAACAATGGCCGGGGCTTATTAAATTTTAATTGAACCAAATTAGCTGGCTTTCTGCGAGTTTGCCGCAGGAAATAGGGTTACTAATTGAAATTTGACTCGGGGTAAAAAAAACCAATTCTTAGAATACAATCAAACTTTTTTTTTATTGAATACGTTGATGATTTTCACAAAATCGCCTCCTTAAGATCTAGTGTACCAAGTTCATCTTGAGGCAATATTTCTAATGGTTCTGCTTGATCACTGTTTATACTAATTTGTCAAAAAGACATTAATATCTACTAAATGTAATGGCTCCTCCGGCTATTAATCTCTAAAGGGTGTATAAATTGATCAGGGGGAGTTTGATAAATAGTTCAATATTGTACGATCCTGTTTATGTAAATTAAGCTCGTGAAATCCTCTGGCATCTTCGGATTTTAATATCCTAAAATAAAACAATTTTTATATTCGCTGATTTTTTTTATCGGATAAACTGTAAGAAAGCAGAAAAAAAAACTTTTATTTGGACAAACTTTTTGAATAATTCATTAGGTCCCAGAAAAGGTCGAGGACGGTCTAAAAAAACCGCTTTTTTGGCTAAATTATTAGAAATTTCAGTTTACATTATCTATTTGTATATCTTAATTTAATTTGATTTTACTTTTGAGATTCGGGGTAAAATCCTGGATCAGAGTTGACCATAATCATAATACGATTACAATCGTATCGATGATATTTGTAATCGTATAAAAATATGATTCTGATTATGCTCCACTCTATCTCCGATTTTTTTTCTTCTTCAAAAGTTGGGAACAAAGCTTTTTTGAAGATTAAATCGTAATCAGATAAAGCACGCTAGTCTCATGTGTGACTGTCTACGCTTTTAACTCTTCTCGTCTATTGCTTATTAGGGAGAAAGAACCTCATTTTTAAAATATTTAGTTTTTGAAAAACTAATATTTTCTTCTAACATCAGAAATGATTGCTTATATAACATGAGGAAAAATTATGGTTTTTTATTACTTTCTCGAAAAATAAGTTATTAGATCACATTCCATGAACGGTTCAAAGGAAAACTGATTTACCGCCTGTCCCGAGTGACTGGCTGGAGGAAGACGTACTTTTTTTCTACCTTGATATTAATAATTTATTTACTTTTAGGTGGATTTTTTTATACATCAAACTGTAGAAGAATAACAAGGTAAGTTGTCCCAGCGGCAATTATCTTAAAATCTCCGCTATTAGAATAAATTTTAAATTCATTTTTATAACTTACGGATGTCAGCAGAGGGTATCCAATGGTAAAAAATCCACAAGCTGTAAACTTGACATTTTTTTTCGTCGCCAAAAAAAGAAAAATTCTTTTCTAAAATAAAACGATTAATTAGAAGATTTTTTAATATTCTTACATTTTGACATAAAGTCTTGTTTCCACGGACGGTGTTGAATAATCTATAGTTGAATTCCTGAATCTGTAATTTTTATTAGCAAACCGAATAAACTAAGTAGAGGAAAAGATTAGAAAAAAGTTAGGCCCCCCAATGGGATTCGAACCAACGATCTTTATGTTTCTAGCCCAACACTCTACAATCGAAAAAAAAATTACCTTCATCCTAAAATTTTCAACTCGTCGTGTCACGTAAAATATGACGAAAAGTGGCCAAAAACCGTACATAGGGAGCCTCACATGGCCTAACGCGAAATATCCCAAATCAGATTTTACAGTTTTTATTGTTAATAGAATATAATAAATAAACGTAAAAAACATTCTTAAAACAATTAATAAAATTTGAAAAGAAAATACGCCATTAGTGGTTTCTGCAAGGAGTGAAATTTTTATAACTTTTTCTATTGAAAGTTCCAGTAGTGATTTATTCGGATGGAGGTTTTTAGAAAGTTTATTTATGATATTTTCATACGTTTTCAATTGAATACAAAATGATTCCAATATTAATAAATTCGGAATTTCTGATAGCAAGGTAATTATGGTTCTTAAATTCATGGAGGATAATGAAATGCCAGTTGAAAAATACATTAGTGTAGAGTTTATTAAGTGAAATATAATAACGAATAAGTAGGTTATAATTGGTATTTTATGGTTAACGTTTGACTTAAAAAAATCATAAATTTCTTGCGCTTCTTTTGTTTGAAAATGATTACATGAGAAAAAAGTGAAAAATCGTCGATGGACGAGGAGAAGAAAAAAATGAGTCTGTACCAAACGTTCTCCATTTCATTCATTGTTAAAAACCCGTAAATTCTTGACGTCATCGAGGCCACACTAAAAGCGGAAATGACAAAAAAGGAATAATATTTAAAAAAATTTGAATCCGCCGGGGTAAGGCCGTAGATGCGAGAAAGTTTAAACAAAAGGGTTGCTCCGAAAGCGAACTTTTCATCATTTTTATGGTTTAGGGGGAGAGTATACGGTTGACCCGAGGCCATATTCGAGTTTACCACTTCAATATGAGGTTTTGAAACGTTATAGAATATCGATAAATATTTCATCACTTTGATTTCTTGACTTCTATTAAAGGAGTTTTCTGAGTTTGTTTACTATAAACATATTTTGTTAATGTTTTCTGTTATAACAGAATAGTCTGGAGCGCGCCACTGCGGGAAAATCCTCGAAGTGTTTTGACAAGGCAGCCATTATCAGAAATAAACATTCTTTCATTTACCGTGGTTCTTGATTTACTCAGAACGCCGCCATGGCAATGGCGGCATGCCATGCCATAGCGATTTTGAAAAAAGCTTTAGGTGTTTTCAAGACAGTAAGGTTCTATTTTCCTCTACGGGTTCTGGAAGACCTTTCCCTGAAAACCGGACTTGCAGGGTTATACAAAAACTTTTCTTTGAGAATGAAGACAACATATTCTTTTTTTAAAGACAGTGATTGTGTTTTTTAAAACAATTTCCCGAAGCTGATGGAACACCAAGAAAGCTTTTTTTTTTGATCTTCGATAGTCTAACATCGATCAAATTAGCGTCAGAAACGATGATCGTCGACGCCGGAATACGGAGATGATTGCCTATTAAAGTCGAGCATGGAAGCGTCAGTCTCTGCAGTGGTAAAATGTAAGTGGGGGGAAGAGAAGGGAGAGCAACAAATGGTTTGGAAGCCACAATATATCTTACTGGGCCAATATATACAGGCAATAAACTGCGCAACGCTTCCATGACTTTACTGATTTAAACCAATAAAGCTGATATTTATATAAAAAAAGTTTTAATAGAATTTTTATCTAGGTATTTTGGTATTCAATACTTTATCGAATCTTAAAAGGAAAATTAAAATTTTATTGAATTTTTCTAATGAGTTTTCTGAGTCCTATCAAAACTCGGAAGTTTTTTTTTCCAATTTTTTCATTCTTATCAATCTTGACGTAATTTGAAAAATCGAATCCTCCCGTCTTTTATGTTGTTTAATTTTTTTAGGTTCTTCAAGGAGAAGTTGTATTACCCTCCAAGTACGGTTTTTAGTAGGTAGAAAGTCTTCTGTACCGTGTACTTGTCCTTACCTTGAGGTTGTCTGATTGGCGATGGCTTTAATTTTTTCTTACGTCAAGGAGGGATTTTCAAGGGAACCTTGAGAAAAGGGTTTCTTAAGGAACCTACAGGCTTTTATTTATAAAATAACTTATAAACTTTATAGAAGATGAGAGTAAGTGTATTAAGAGAAGCGGTTTAGATGTTTAAAGGGTTGATTAAACCTCCTAATAACCGCAAATTTCTCGGCTCACTGAATTTTGATTCCGTCTCTTTGACTTCCTACCGTTGACAAACACAGAAAGAAATAATATTGAGGGCAGACTTGATATTTCGAAGAAAAATTCACCTTTTTAGCTGAAAATAGAGCAACCTTTGACGTAAAATTTACAGTTTTCACTGATCTAAATAGATACTTCTTTTGAAAACGTGTATGAAGAGCATTGTACGAGTATCAATTTATCGCATTCATAAATAAAACGTGGCGAAAAAGGGATGGGGGGCTATTTCATAAATCAGGCACCATCGTATCGTCACTTGAAACAAACTCTCAATGGAGGCCTTTTTTTTCATCCACCCACTTTTTGTCGTTTTATTTCACACCCCTTTTCAATTTATTATTAAAAACGCGAGAGAAGTCAAAACGGTTGGCAGTACTGATTGCCTGCATCGTTTAATTTTTGGATCAGATTCATCTGCGAGTTTTATTTTATATAATTTTTCTGGGAGAGTTCAAGAAATCAAACTCTATTGATAAGACATAGAACTTTCTTTAAGTAGTAAAAAAAACTTTAAATTAAATTATTTATTCCCTGTCGGCCCTCTAGACGTCTTGGGAATGGAAAAAAAATTGACTTGAATGCTCAGTCTGGAAAATCAAGTCCCTCTGATTTTCGTATCAGATTTAATTTACCTGATAGCGATCCCCTTTCTCTCGGGCATAGGTTTCGAGTCTGCTCAACGTTGTCAACCCTGTTTAAACCGTTTATTTACCGGCCTCGTCCTCCATTGTTTCGGTCCAAAAACCGGATATCTCTCTCATGACGTATTGACAAACGTGTGTAACTCGTTTGCTCGCCGACCAGGTTTTCCCTCTCCCCGCCAGTCATATCAATCGCTCCCGTGTGAATCAATTGGGATTTAATTGAAATAGCTGCTTTAATTGATAAACTCTAAACAAACGGTTCCGAATCCCGATTTCGGGCCCGAAATGATGAGCGTACGTTATCTCCCAGTGAAGCACGTATCTTCAATTTCCGACGTAATTAGTTTGCAATAGAACCCTTTGACATAAAGAGTATCATTTCAGAAAATCAGATAAATTTTTAAGCCCCGTGTAGTTTGTGGGAAGTGCCATTCGCTAATAAGAAATTTAGTTTGAGGGATTCTCAGAATTTCTGTGTTTACTTCGACAACGTTTCTAAATAATGGCTAATGATTTGTCAACTAATACCTGAATGATTTGGTGGTATTTAAAGTTTCTCAAAGAGAAGTTATTGGATAATCCCCCACCCCAATGAGCGGTTTTCAAAGAATATTCCTTTCGTCGTTATCTTGAACATTTAAAAACTTTTTTTTGCTTTTTAAATTTCTTTTAAGTATGTATAGAGGAGATCAGTCTATAGGCTGCTCACACCCAACTTTTTGTGGCCTGAAGGGCTTAGACTTCCTCGAATTATCTAACTTTCTAGATCAATCTGAAACCTGATGAAATGTTTTGAATCCTTCTGGATTCTCTGGAACGTTCTCGATTATTCAGGATCCTTCTGGATCGTTATATAACTTTTTGGAACCTGACTAAAACTTCCTAACCTTCTGGAATCTCCTAGAACTTCTGGAATCTCTTAGAACCTTCTGAATCCTTCTGGAACTTCTGGATCCTTCTGGATCCTTCTGGATCCTTCTGGTACGTTCTGAATCTTCGAGAACTTCTGGAATACCTAGAACCTTCAAGAACTTCTGGAATTTCCTAGAATCTTCAATAACCTTCTGGAATCTCATAGAACCTTCTATAACCTTCTGGATTCTTCTGGAACCTTCTGGATTCTTCCGGAACCTTCTAAACCCTTCTAGAACCATCTGAATCACTCGAGTACATTTCCTAACTTTTCATTATAATAGAGAAAGCGTAATTTTTGTTTTTGAATATTTGAAAATAAAAGTTGAAGTTCAAAGTTAACTGTTATTTTCCACCCTTCAGAAACCCTCGTTGTATTTTCATAGGTAATATTTCAAATTTAAGTTATGCCGTTAAGGGCAAAAACATGTATAATAAAAGTCGTACACTTTCCGTTAAGTTCAATATAAACTATTTCGTTTTAATGCTTCTCGTGTGCAAATGTAATAAGGAAGTTATAAGGTAAACGTTTCCTGAAAGATCATTGAAAAGTTCGTAGTCCGCGGAAAAAAGCTCGTGGGTCGCAGATGGCTAACACCCATTTATGTGTGAGGAATATCCAAGATCGCGGTAGCTTTTTCTTCAAAACCCGGCACTTTTACTGTACACATTTAGCGCATAAATATTTATGTCACCGAAGACCAATTTCTCCATTTTATTATTAAAACCTTTTAATCTTTTATGCAAAGCTTATTTGAAAAACCCGTTTGACTTTTGGGGCAACGTTTAAAATTAATATCCGTAGTTGAGAATATTAAATTAACCTTGCGAAAATTAATTTTCTTCTTGAGATGAAACAATGTGAAGAGGGAAAAGAAAAAGGAAAACTCAGGTAAATACGTCTGGATTAATTCATAAAACAATATTTCCGCTTGGAACTCTAATCGTGATTAATGATTTTGTTCTTCTTGAATTTTAAACAATTTTCGTTTCTTAATCTGTTAGACCTCACGTTCTTTTCGCCAATCTGAAATCCGAGTTTTGTAGAGAAAAGAAAATTTAAAATCTGAATGTTATCTATCAATTTTTATTTTCTTAAAAATATCCGGTTTAAGCCCCTGAGGTTATTAACCATCTCTATCTAGCCAGCTAAAACGGTTGTCTTGGGGCAGATTTTTTTCGTTTAATTTTCTCTTCTTTTAATTTACTTGGTTTAGCATTGTTATTCATGCTAATAATGTATTTTTATCATTTACAATAAATTTGAAGATAAAAAAAAATTAAAGTCTTCGCCCAGCAGACCACAAGGAAAACAACTTTGGTGGTAAAAATCTTAAATCAATTTTCCTTTACGGAGTCTTGTGGACCCTCTCCCAAAAACCGTTCATGGAGGGTCATACAGTAACTTCTAATTGAGAAAAAAGAGAGAAAAAAAAAAAAATAGATGGAATTAAAAGGGATTTAAATGAAAACAAATCGAAAATTTAAAAAGTTTTGATAACTCCCTTATTCTACCTATTAATTTCCAATGAATATTAATTAACTTCCTGAAGATTTTCTTAAGAAGGTTATCTTCTTCAATAAAAAATTTCGCTTTTACCTCCGGGATTGGTAAATTTTTCATTGCATATATTCAATTCGTTTCGCAAAGAAAAAAAAAAAAATTCTTTTTTTTTTGTCGGCTTATTATAGTTTTCATTGAAAAATTATTGGGAAATTTTTTTTATTTATTTTATTTTTCAAATCCAAAAATAAAAAGTCAAGTTCGGAAAAACCTTATCAAAAACTAAAAGGGACCAGTTTTTCGACCCCTGGTTTTCTGCGTATTGCCTTATATTATAGTTAAACAAAAATAAGTAATAGAATCAATAGAGATAAGTTAATGTTTTTTGGCTTGAAGTTTAGAGTTAAGTCAAATTGGCAAGTAAGTTTAGATTAATTACGTCTCAAGGGTAGAACAATAGGGGTGCTCAAGGTGCGACAATGGGCGCCAGTTTCTCACGGCCGGCAATTCCCTCCGGCTTCTTTAGAGGGTATTATGTACTCCTCGCCCTCTTAAGATAGGAAAAAAAAAGGTGGGTAAGAAAATTTTCTTCGGGTAAAAACATGATACAAATGGCCCTCATTTTAAAATAATCAAGGACAAGACAAACTTTTTTTTTTGTTTTAATTCCGCCTTTTCAGAGGACTTTTTCTCCTTTTTTTTTTTTGGAGAGGGAATTAATGAAGGTTGTCAGTGGTCTTTTCTATTAAATGGTCCGTGTTTGGAACCGTCGGTTTTGTTAAAAAGGGGGATGAGTGGGTTCATGGTGTACTTTAGTGCTGTGGATTTTTCTTGTGGATAGCAATAAGCGGTAACGCAATTAGAGTCGGATCCGCCACCCGAGACGTCATTTAATACCAACCCCGTTTCGACCCCCTCACTCCCAACATTCAACCTCATGATCAATGGTCCGCTTCTTCCCATTTCAAACACCACATAACGAAAAAAAAAAAAGGAAAATATGATATTTTTTTAAAGTTATAATAATCGTTACAAAAAAATTTTTTTGTCTCAGAATTCTCCTCATATAATTTATTTAAAAACAAAAGCCATTTTTCTCTCTTGAAATAATCCTCCGTCATGATATGAACTGTAATAAATCAAATCGCGTACGGCCTTTATTTTTTTACTATACATCCGTAAATTATCGCATATAAAATAAGAAAGAGGTAAAAAAATGTATAAAAGTGAGAAGAAAGTCGACAAAATTGAGATAATGTCCCTTGGCTGAATGCTGTATATTATACGGGACTCTCCCCGTTATAAATCTCACCTTCACATAATTCTAAATCCATTTTCATCTAGGTCGTTTCATATAAATTTGTCTTTATTCTTTACTGCATAATGGCCTAGGAGGACATTTATTTTATTTTTAGCTCTCTCTCAAAAAGAGCGTATTGCGATAGACTAGAAAGATGGTTTTTGTCTGTGGATATTCGAGTACCTATCATCAAAATGATGGTTTTTATGCAGATTTTGAAAGTAACAGTAAACTTACTTACATATTTAATTTTTTTTCCGAACTTCAGCTATTATTTTGGATTAAAAAAAATTTAACGGTTATTTTCAAATTGATTTATAAAATTAGTCGGTATATCAAAATTTAATTTGTCCAAAACATAATTAAGTTTCACAAAAAATTTTTATTTTCTTCATACGCACTTAAAATAAGTAATAAAAAACTTTTTATCATTTTTTTAAAGTTAATATAACTTTTTTCGAAAAGTAGGTACCTAAAACAGTAAAGTTTTGACCAGAAATATTGATCTTCCCAGCCCCATGGGGTCTTCCTGACCCCACTGTATCTTCAAACTTGACCGGTCGATCGCAACTCCGCGGAATAAGTAACGATAAAACAAATTTTTACCTTTTCGATATGAATTGTGTAAACAATCAAGGATGCCTATTAGTCTAACGCGGGAAGACAAACTAATTTAGAGTTAAACACTCATTTGCATGTGTGATCACTTTGGACACAATCACACGCAATTTACATTAAGTGAAGGGAACTTCTAATTTTATTGTTAACGTACAAGTAAGTATAAAATTAAATAAAAAATCTGCGGCTTGAATAAGTTAAAAGTTAGGTTTGAACGAGTCAAAAGCAGGTTCGCCTCCAGGTACTCCTCCTGTCCCTCGTTTTAAAATTTACATCCTCACATCACAGCCACTCTTCAGATAAATTAAGTATCACATTTCAGGCTTAACCCTAATCTTAGAGAATTCGAAAAATATTTCAAAAATTCCCTTGGAAAACCACCAAAGAAATTGGGAAAAATAATATAATTTTACAAAGAAATCTGAAAAAAGATGTTATTTTTTTTTAATAGAAGACTGTTACTGTTGAAAAAAGAAAGGTGGGAAATTGCCTAACGATATTACAGTGAACCTTACATAACCTTTCAAAAATTTTTTATGCTTGTTTTACATTATATGCCATATTTATTGGATTTTTGTGCGCCTTACTTTATTTTGGAAATTTTCTCGCAAAAACTACCAAAGGAGGCTCCACTTATATCCAAGAAATTATTGTGATACCCTCCAAGTCGAGTTTTCGGGGAAGGGTATTCCAGACCCCGCAGGGTCAAATCGAATATTGGTCTACCGATCTCAACTTTGCTTGTGGTGCCGGCCGGCCGTCCGGCTGTAGCATTTTTCCGAAACACTTTATGGCCACAGTTTCCAACCGATTTTACCAAATTTTTACACAACCAATAGTTACACAAGAAATTTCTGCAATTTTCAAATTCGAAAAAAACTGCAAATTTTTGAAAAAGAAAAAAAATCTACCGAAAAAATTCGATACAAAAACTAGGAAACTTAATTAAAAAGGAAAAATAACTTTCACATTTTTTTGAAAAAGGACAATTTTTCTAAATACTTGAATTTATTCTTCCCCTGCATTGTAGGTACTTCCCCCTCCTAAAATTCTCCCTTATACTTCCCCCTCCTATTTTCCCGTCTCTTTAAGGAAGTTCCCGTAGTAGCTCTAGAATAATACTTTTCAACCGATCTTCCCAAGGCGTTTTCGGTTGCGATTCTTCTTCGTCGTGTCTTTTTGAATAGTGCCCTCAGAGGTAAAGTTATTAAATTAACGTATTAAAAATACCTTAAAAAATGTAGGTATATAAAATAACTATTGTTGAAACTATTTAATGAAAATGCATTGCGCGATGTTGAGTTGACAACTCTGGGTGGGTTGAGGGTGGGTGAGTCTGGAAGCGGAGCCGCCTTTTCCCTTTAGTCTGTTCAAAGCCTCCCCAAAGCGTCATGTTTCTCGTTGTGCTCACGTTCATCGTCATTCCCGAAATGTTCCGACAAAATTGGGCAGCCTATTGATCACCAAGGTAAATACCTACCCAAACATAAATATGAAATAATCAAAATTTAGTTTTTTTTTATCTTCTGTATTTTCGAGCTTTGCCATTTAAAAAAGTTTATAAAATAAAACCTTATCATATAAATTAAATTTGAGCCTTTTTAAAAACAAAATAATTAAAAATAAAGTTTTTTTTGTTGTTTGCTTTATAAAAAACGACATCTTGTCATCACGAAAGTCCCCCTTGAATTTTTTTTACGACTTTCTCTCTTGTTTATTTTTGAGGACACCGAGGGTATATTATTTGTTTGCTCTCGAAATGAAAATTCATCCTTCTCTTTTTTTTTTTATTTAAAAAAACCTAATATTTTAGATTTTGATTATTATTTTTTTAGGTCTGGGAGTATTGGGGGACTTGGGATTGCAATTTTATAAGGTTCCGATCAATCATAGGGGGCGACCCAGTTTTCGGGCAAAAGTTATAAAAATATGAAATTTTAATATAATTAGTGATCTTAAAATTTTTTTTTAATTATTAATTATTAATTTTAAGAAATATGAGTATTTCGGTATTTTGAGCTCTTTGAAAACATAAATCCACTGTTAGGTCAAGCAAACATTCGGTCTGGAATTAGAGTTTTGTAAATAAATCGAGTTTCTAATTCGTCGTAAAAGGATGGGAGCCGGAGGGGTTTAAAAGAGAGACTTTGTTTCACACGAAAAGCGTTTTCGCCACCTGAAAACGACGCTTTTCCCCTCAAGTTGCGATCAACACCGATCTTTTCTCTTAAGCTTAAACTTCCATTTCAACAGAATTTCAAACACAGAAAATCCAAAAGTTTCTGAAAAACATAATTGGTTGGGGTTAAAACAAAGTTTCAAAATAATTAATTAAGTATTGAATGTCTGGAAAAGCGATTTCGGCTTCAGAAGCCTAATACGGTCGTTGAAGTTAGACTCAATTTTGAAGTAGGCCACGACAGTATAAGCCCCTCAGACAAATTAAACCAAAGACTAAATTATAAACCGCAATAAAAATTTTATTAATATATTATAAAGCTAATTTAAATTACTATTCCTCCTATAAAACGGTTTAATTAGGCGAAATTTATAGAATGGTTTTATTTAGTGCCAATATTAAGTGATAAAAAAGTTAGACTACATTGGGCTTGGTGGACCTGCGGGAAGAAGGGTGTCAAAAAGCTTTTCTAATCTCACTTAACGAAAGATCAAGTATAAAATTAATTTAAATTCTCCAACAGAAATATTTAGCACATAACCTTGATAATAAAGCAAGAATATAGTGTAAAAAAGGCCTTTGTAGTTTTACTTTTACGACAAAAAGTAGGGGTCGAAAATAAAGTTCTCTTTATTAGTTTTATTTTTTATTTTTTGAACTTTCGCTTTTATTTTGCATTAATAAAAGTTTCTTTTTAACTTTTTAGATACTTTTTTATTAAACAAAAACAGTTATTTTCAAATCTATAAAATAAAGTTTTTATTTATAACCGTAAAAGTTAACACAAAAAATCACTTAATTTTTCAAAACTTCATTTTGGTCATCGCGATAGGAGCATCGCCGTAATTTTGTTTACTGCCCCGCAGCCACCTCCTGCGCCCTCAGGGAGGGGCCCCCCCGCTGATAATCAGTGATTTACAGGCTGTGAATTCACTAAATTTTCAAATTTCTAAATAATTTAAAAAGTTAAAACTTTTAAAATGTAGGTTTTTTAACTTAAAAATAAAAGTTACGAAAAAATTAATAATAAAAGTTGTTATTTGTGAGTTAATTTCTAAATTTTTCCTTCAGGTAAATAACAGAAGTACAGGTTTTGTTTGACTTTTTTGGATCGATTAAACAAGCGTTCTTCAGTAATTTCCTCAGGGTTCAAGGGTCGTGGGTTCGATTCCCATACTGGAGTATTCTCGTTTCTGTCCCCATTTTTTAAAGGATTTCTTTCCTCGGAGATTGCCATGTTATAGGGCAAATGGAAAATAAATAAAATAGTCTTCCTTTAATTTTAACGGATTGGCGAATTCCATTCGAGAATATCGTGGATAAAAAAAAAAGACGAATCGAAAGTGCCATTTTATGTTTTTGGATCGAAAGATAACATTAACCTTAGAGAGATAGAGAAAAAAAATCTTCAGAAAGTAGTTGCTTCTTTTGAAAGGCTCCAAAAAAGGACTCTTTTTACTGAAGAAGCAATCATCGATGAGTAAAAAAAAAAAAAAAAAAAAAATGGTTCGATATGTTTGATGATACCAACGGGTCTGAAAGTGACGTGGAATGTGATGAGATGGGACTGTGTCTCAAAGGAACAAGTTAGAAAAAAGGGGTTGGGGGTTAGTTATTGAAACGTCGTGACTTAACGGAAGGGGAATATACTTTTTGCCGTCACCGAGCTTAATTTTTGAAAAGACTACTTTGTACCAAAGAACTTCTTTTTTCTCCCTAAAAAGCCTTTTTTCCCCCTCTCTCCCCGAAAGTGACCTTTTACATGGAAAGTTTGTAGGATTATGAAAATACCCTCAGAGACGGATTTAAGGATCACCCTCTACACAACTTCGAGCTCCTCCTTGAATAAAGATTAGGTGATAAAAAGGAAATACTTGTTGCGCCCATTTTTACGTATTTACACCCTACCTTTTTAATTTTAATATGTAATTTAAAAAAAAAAACTATAAACAGCCATATATCAGCTAAAGGATAGCTCTAATCAAAGAAACTGTCTTCAAATAACAAGACTGGAGGCGTTGAGAAAGATATACGGCGGGTAGAAGAACAAATAAATTTAATATCATCCGAGGGAACCGTTTTTGTAGCAAAATTGAGGAAAAATCCCTTCCGAACAAAAAAAGTAAATAATATTAATTATTAAAAAGATTTTCAATTGTTTTTATTGTCACCAACTGTTTCCCTTCTCAATTAAAAAGACCGCGATAATTAAATTGCTGGGCAAACAGTGTGTTTTTAATATTAAAAAAATAATTAAAAAATGTAAACTTGAACAAATAAAACAAACGAAGGTACAAAAATGTATTCAATATTAAATTTCAATATTAATTTAAATTTTTATCTAAATATATTGTATTACTTACCCTCTATGGGTTATACTCCCCCCATCCCCCCCACGATTTTTGGGCGTTTTTCTAAATTTTTTCAACGGAGAAACTTTCTTTTTAACGTATTTTTGGGAGTTTACTTGGTTTTTTTGCGAAACTAGTTGGCTTGCCTGCCTTTTTTGCACGTGACCCTCCTTTTTAATATTTTTTCTTGTTTTTTAGATGAAAGAACTACATTAACTATCTGATTTTTGTGAGTTTCTTTTTTCTAATTTTCTCGGAGAAACCACTTTTTTCTGCTTCTGATTTTCGATGATATGGAGAACTTGACCTGTTCACGCCCGTTTAGTGTTGCCTGTCTGGGCGAAGACTTTTCTTCCTTGATACTTCATCATTGAGGGAAAAAAGCCTTTCCTTGGCCATATTGTCAAAGTCATACTTTGTCAAAAGAGAGTTATTGTAATACCCTCGGTAGAACGTTATCAAAAATGGGTCTTCAAATTTTGGCTTATACGAAAAATAATAAATCTATCATCAAAGGTTCGATAATCTAGCCAATCTTTAATTTTCTGAGTCTGAGAATGAATATTCTATGTGAAATTCTGCTTGAATTTTTAAGACGCTTAAAGGCAGTAGTGTCACTCCCTTCTGGCCTCACTTTTCGCAAGTTGAGGGTGTGAATTCGCCTTTAGACTTAAGACCACCACGTTAATGGAAGAACAAAGTTGATTACTAAGTTTGCCGACGTACCCCCGACCACACCCTCACCCTCGTCTCAGGCGATGTCAATTAACGTCTTAAGTGTACCCAGAGGTTTACAGACTCTCACATGCCTTAATGGTCTTACTGTTTATATACAGTCTCGACGATACACAACTCTAAAATCTCACCTTCTTTATTTTGCAATTTTTTATTTTTCCCGCATTTTTACTTGAAACTTATTGTGATAATCTCGAAATACGGTTTTTGGAAATAAGCTTTCATTAGGATCAATAGACTCGCCATCATTCATTATTTATGATATTAAGCCAAAAATATGTAATACTAAGGAGTAAAAATACGTAATAGAAATCTATAAATTTTAAATAACTTCTATTTAGACGATAAAAATCGAATTCCGAGAAAACTAGAGATCTTCAAAAACATTCATGGAGGTACTATATAACTATCTATTTGATAAACGATGAAAAATTCTTAAAGAAGTATTAACAAATTAGAAATCCAGTAAATTTTCTATTTTTAAGATCGAAATCGAATTCCTAGAATACCAAATGGATTCCTTATCTACGAATATGAAGTATAATTGGCATGGTTTTTCACGCGACCGACTTGTTTTCAGGTATTACTGCTTTAAAGTCTTTTGACGATCGTGTGTGCCCAATTTGTCCTACGTGAATAAATAAAATGTTTCCTCTGACCTTATCGATCACCAATCTTTTTTTCAATTCCAGTTATTTTTTTGACAAAAATTACCTATGAGCGGCTTAAAAACTAATGAAATTAATTCTTGGTGATAAACTCTTGAAGGAAATCGTTTAGGGTATTCGTTTAATGAATATTGTAATGGTGCTAAGGGTTTCCACCGTATCCAATTCCGACTCATTTATGTTATTTCATCTTTTATTCAGAACCTCCGCCTCGCTTGACTTTTAGACAGAGAGCCAACCTCTTTAAACGCCCTTTTTTTCTTCAAGGTTTCTCCGGTGTACCTACCTTTTTTTCCTTCTTTTTTTTCTCGTCCCTTCGGAAGAAATCTTAAAAAGATGCTGATTGAATCGACGAAGGTGGAAAAATGATTTACTATAGTTCAAGGATGGTAAATTATTCACGTTTTATTCGATTTCTCATCCCTCGACTTGAGTTTGGGAGGCTCCCTTGAATTTTTTTTAACCTTCAAAAGTTATCAAGAATGTTCTTATTTCGTTCTCAATTTTTAAATTACATTTTTTAAATTTTTTAAAATTGCCTTTTTGAAGGATTGTAACTCCTCAACCGTTCACTTTACCAAGGATTTTTGCTTAACCTTTTTGTAGAAATTAAAATAATTTTTGTACTAAATATGTACGTCTAGCGCTTAATTTTAGAGTTTTCAAGATATTTTATAATCTGATCAAATCCTCTTTTTGACATTTTCTTCCTCGCTGATTCACAAAATCATCTTTCTTAACTTG
>JACGAQ010002280.1:0-43442 GCA_014119065.1 Orius insidiosus | reverse complement strand
TATCATACTTATCAATTATCATATTGAGTGTTTGTGTGCGATTTAGAGTAAGTAGGTACGTACATTTTAATAAGTATCTAGTTGCCTCTTTAAATTTTTCTGTTCCTACCAAAAATGTTAGAAATCGGCTGACTTTCAAATTACCGTACTGGTAGATTATGGTAGATTCCTAACTCTGACCAGAACTTGGTCCGTTATTAATTCTAATCTCGAAATTGACATATTATTCTATCCAAATTTAAATTCAATGAAAAACAGATCTTATCTTCTTGTAGGGTAAAAAATAAGTGGTATTTAACAAAAAACAAAAAATCATATATCGACGGTCTCAAGGTAGAAAGGTGTAAGCGCCAATATGACGAAAATGGGGTTGTTTAGCGAAAAATGGTCGTGAGCGCCAGTTCTTTCATTTAAAATGATTGATTTTAATTTTCAAAAATCGAGAAATAAAGAAAATCGAGTTTTAAGTTTGTAAGATACATTGTATAACAATATTGAAGCGTCAGGTTAACGTGAGTTCTATCGAAAATTTGGTGAATGGCGCTTAAGCCTTTCTGCCTTGAGATCGTCGAATTATGAAATCTACCTCTGTAGACAATCAATTATCAAGCTTAACATCGTTTTTTTCTTCTTTTATACTATTTTTTAACAAATTTTTGATATAGATCGATGTCCGGTTCTCACCCCGTCATCCAGTGTGACGTTTATCATCGAAGGGTGAAAGAGTCTTTTCTGAACTACTGATTGAAGTAAATGATCTCTCGATACGATCGATTTGAATTCGGTTTTATCCCAGTCGATTGTTCAGGGCGTTAAGGTAGTCATCAAAGTTAAGTTTCCCTTCGACTGCAACTCTTTTGATCCCTTTCGCCTTTTTCTTTTCATCGTTCGGGCTACGGATGGCGTACATCTTAGCTCGTAGACCAACAAATAGAGGCTGGCGTTCCGTTGAGCTCGTCCTTTTCCCCCCAGAGCCTTTTTATTAGCGATCGTATATGCTGGTGGGCGGATAATCTGAAGCAAATTCTTCTAGAATGTTAGTCACATCGGTATAAAAATCCTTAGTTTTTATATAATAGATTAGACTATCCGTGTCAGTGTACATCATCGCAGTCTTTCAGGTCCGTAAAAAGTCAGCATTGTGTTATATGGAAATCATACATCCTGAGCTTGGAAATATCCAAAATTGCCATACCCACATAAATAGTTTGTTCATAAGGACATTTTCCAAGTCAAGATGTACAGCCACCAAGTTTTCCTTGTAAATTGTCCTGTCTTTAAAAGTTGGTCGGGCGATCAGTCGGTCAAGTCGTTCTTGAGTTACTACCAGCTCAATTTTTATTCTTTTACGAACTTTTTCCATAACTTGCCAAAAACGGCGTTGTTCATGAGTTTGTAAAAGTCTTTATCGAAGTCATTGGTTGCCTTTTGTCTTAGTCCCGTATTGAGGTCAATGTAAGGCCGAAGCCAATCGGATTGTCTGAATTTAAGCGCTCGATGTATTCGGACTACTTTGAGACCCAATCCCACAGCCTGCTGCAGGTTGGCAAAATGCACAACATATTTCTCTTTTTTGTTCAAAGAAGCCAACAATTTCGTATGAGAGCCTCCGGGAGGGATCTTATTTTCCGGAAGAAGGGGAAAATCGTTATGCAATTCCTGAAGCTCTTCCGGATACTCTATGTCGGCTTCAAGTATATAACCGTAAGGTCCGCTTGTCGAAGCGTTGAGCCAGTCAAGAGATTCCGGATGTTTAACCCATTCGAATCCACCCAAAGGGAGCGGTTTTGACATCGCCCATCCATAGAGGTTATTCGCGTCCAGATATGCGATATACGATGACTCCTCTTGAGGATCTCGATCAGGGTCCAGGTATTTGTTTGCAGCCTTTCCATGTCGTAGGCTGCACTGGCAAAGACCTCCCCTTATCCCACGCTCAATCATGAGAGCATGTCGTAGTCGGTCAGTAGCTCGAGCCTTACCCCTGTATATTTAAGCATAGCGTCCCACGCCAGTCCAGGTGCTGTAAAGTACCAGGCGGGGTCTAATGAATATGCAGTCATACATACATCTCTGAAATTTTCAAAGACATCGCACAGGAGCAAAACATCAACTTTTACATAGAGTACGCTGTACTCTTCAATGGTTTCGATGTTAAACTCATTCCATACTCTTAGTGCATGTTCATAATCCTCGTCAGTGATGTCTTTTTCAAATAGTTGGCTATAAAATTTCGATTTTGGAGGCAAAACCGTCTCTTGAAGACGCTCAAACTCTATGTAGTCGTAGGGGTATACTCCTTTTCTGACTACAAGGTCAAGGATCTTCAGGGAAAACTTTGCAAGGTCTCTGAAGCCGGACCTAGGCAAATTCTTGGACAATTTATCGAGACTGGATGGGAGGAAGCGGAAGGAGTCGATAAATTTCACTGCTAAGCCACCCATTCTTTTGGAAAAAGAATATACTTCTCTTCAGAGTTAGGGATGACTTCGATGTTATCTTTACCATCATACGCTAACTCTCTGACAATAAAATGGGAGTCATAGCCGCTTAGATTGTGGAAGAAGACGGGGAGAAATTTCGGGGTGCGAAATAGGATATTGCAGCTTCTGTGTGCTGCACCACGATACAAGCCACTGATATGATCGTGATCCATCACTTTCGGGTCATTATTGGTGAATGGAAGGGAACAGAGGAAACAGGTTGTGGAACTATTATAAGCGTGTTCCTCAGAAACCTTTAGAGGTAACATCGGCTGCGGCTTCGAGTACACCAGGGACACCATTTCCGCCACTTTATCCATATACAACATAAATTTCGAGGCAGAATCTTTCCCTACGTAAACGTAGGGTTCGACGGGAAGTCTGATGGTATTAAATGGCGGGGAACCGTCTCAGCGACCTTAACATAAACGCAAAAACTCATCGGGAGATGGTTCTGATAAGGGATCGTCTGACGTGATACACCGAAGCTCTCCAGTGTCGGAATCTTTTCGAGAATCGCCTCAAAATCTGCGTAGACGACAAATGGTATCCTCATTTGGTTTTGAATCTTTGAAAAACACGCGGGATTTCCTTTATCGCCTACTTTTGGGAGCTCAATACGCGTGGGTCGGTTTTTTTCCGCAGTACTCCATATGGAGCTTCATTCTTTCAGCAATGCCATTCCCATTACTGTTGAAGTGGGTCAGGCATCGCTTGCAAACTCGAATCCCATGTTCGTGTCCAGAAATTTGTAAAGCCACTAACCTCTCAAAATTTTTAATGTATGCCCAGTGACTTTTTCCGTCCTCTGTTGTGATGAGTAAGAGGTCACGGTGATCCTCCTTTTCATGGTCCACCACCTTCAGAGGATATACGTCTCCAGACTTTCCAACAGTGAATACGTTAATGGAGATATTGTTCCGTTTCTCAAAGGTTTTGACCTCTTCGAGACGGGTAGGGAATGAAACACATCCGAAATCGTAACCGTGTTTAATATTGCGATAATGGGACACGCGATCTATGTTCCTCTTTTCTTTGATGAGATGGGAGAGGATGGCGTACTCGAAACAACGCTCGTCATTATTTTTAACGTTTATAATCGCTTTTCGGTTTTTTATATGAGGCGGGAGCTCGATAAAACTGGAAGCACCCAAAGGTCGGAGGCGATTAATACGAACGAAAAGCCCGTCGATCTGTTTAAGGGTCCATCCGCTTTTCTTTACGTGCATTTCCTCCATTTCAGCCGCTAATTTCGTGTAAACTTGGTTAAGATGACTCAGAATATCGCTGTCATCATATATAGCTATATTTTTTGTCTTAAAAGCCCGGTCACACGTCTCACCTTGAATATTTTCAAAAGTAGCTTCTAGGATAACATTGAATTTAACAGGAGCGTCACTCCTTTTTAAATATTCGGTAATTAATTTGGAAACTAATTCCGTTTTTGCGTTCATAAACTCTTTAAGATCGGCTGTTACATTGCATGGTACAAAATATGTCTCTAAATTACTACCGAATGCTGATTCGATAGGAAAATATGACGATCCCACTGAAGCCTCAATCCTCCTCCGCTTCGTCATGACGAGGGGTGTTTCCTTCCCACAAACACGCAAATGAGCTTTCAATGAGCGTATTTCTGGAAAAGTAACACCACAAGATACACAAGTCCGACGGACAAAATTGCACGATCTCTCATGTTTCAAACAAACGTCTTTTCTAGTAAATACCTTCTCACAATGTTTACATGCGAACATGACTGGTTAATAATAATACGTGTGTGTAATAATTATAAAAATTTGAATTTAAATTTAACGGTTATAATAATTAACAATGCCTTTATTATGTACCTACTTACTGCTTAGAAATCTGAACACAACACAACAATATCGATAGTGTTTGGATCGTAGTGTTCCTACAGTCTAAAAAAAAATAAAATAAAAAAAGGATGGGAAAAAAATTAAGGAATGGTAAATTATGTAAATACTTACATTTATGTAGGAAACTTGTTGATAATATATTATTCCCAAATAGAGCTGACGATATCAGTTTAGTACGAAAAAAAAATTTTTTCAATTTTTTTTTCTTTTTAAATGAATTTTATTGCACTCGTAGACGATATAATATGAGCCTTGTTCAAATGACAAAGAGAGACTGAGGAGTAAGCATTTTTTTTTAATTCTCTAATAGAATAAATCGCATCGAGACGGACAAGCTCGTGCAAGTCTTTACTAGTCGGGGGCCTAGTCGGGGGCTCAGCCGGGGGCCTAGTCGGGGGCCTAAGGCTAAAACGCACGCTAGGGCTTGACGCACGGCCTAAGGCTTGCGGCTCGACTTGAACTTTTCTTAAACTTCCTTAAAGAAGTTTTTAAAAATGAATCCGATATGTGATCTTTTATTCTCAGATATTGACTCGCTCTCTATTTTGATCGACTATTTTTTTTTTCGTAACGTTGTTGATTACTCGGTTTCTGAGAGGTAAATGAACAACACCCGTGGGTCGCTCTAATATTTTATACCCAGGTAAATGGTTGGATAAAACTAATGAAGGATATAAGTGGTTAAGCCAATAGGAGCCACCGATGATGTTTGAATCGATTGACAGTGTCGATATATCGAAAATTTGAACTATAGATGACGAAACATTTACTGTCAGGGCTTTTGGCAAACCTGTGACGGTCAGCGAGGCCTAGGAGTTGAACTATGGTGTTGGTAAAGTCCGTCATCTCATAACACGCTTCCGGAATTTGATGACGAAGATTGTTGTTCATTGAAATGAAAGGACTCGAAAGAGAGTAACCCGACCACTACTCATTGAAAACGTTCTTTTATGAATAATTGGGGGGGGGGGATCCTCGGAAAGAAGTGACGAACGTCCTGAGAAAGATAAGGTGAACGACATAATATGACCACTCGAGATGACGATTTATTTTTATAGGGTATGAAGAATTAAATACGATGGACATGGCACACATCGATATAACGATCTCGATTAAAAATAATGAAACGAATGTCTGAGAAAAAAATTATGTATGTAATGAATAAATTCTAGTCCTTAGGCCGTGCGTCAAGCCCTAGCGTGCGTTTTAGCCTTAGGCCCCCGACTAGGCCCCCGGCTGAGCCCCCGACTAGGCCCCCGACTAGTAAAGACTTGCACGAGCTTGTCCGTCTCGATGCGATTTATTCTATTAGAGAATAAAAAAAAAATGCTTACTCCTCAGTCTCTCTTTGTCATTTGAACAAGGCTCATATTATATCGTCTACGAGTGCAATAAAATTCATTTAAAAAAAAAAAAAAAATTGAAAAAAAATTTTTTTTCGTACTAACTGATATCGTCAGCTCTATTTGGGAATACCTATTATCAACAAGTTTCCTACATAAATGTAAGTATTTACATAATTACCATTCCTTAATTTTTTCCCATCCTTTTATTATTTTTTTTTTTTTTAGACTGTAGGAACACATATCGATCCAAACACTATCGATATTGTTGTTTGTGTTCAGATTTCTAAGCAGTAAGTAGGTACATAATAAAGGCATTGTTAATTATTATAACCGTTAAATTTAAATTCAATTTTTATAATTATTACACACACGTATTATTATTAACCAGTCAGTTCGCATGTAAACATTGTGAGAAGGTATTTACTAGAAAAGACGTTTGTTTGAAACATGAGAGATCGTGCAATTTTGTCCGTCGGACTTGTGTATCTTGTGGTGTTACTTTTCCAGAAATACGCTCATTGAAAGCTCATTTGCGTTTGTGGGAAGGAAACACCCCTCGTCATGACGAAGCGGAGGAGGATTGAGGCTTCAGTGGGATCGTCATATTTTCCTATCGAATCAGCATTCGGTAGTAATTTAGAGACATATTTTGTACCATGCAATGTAACAGCCGATCTTAAAGTTTGAACGCAAAAACGGAATTAGTTTCCAAATTAATTACCGAATATTTAAAAAGGAGTGACGCTCCTGTTAAATTCAATGTTATCCTAGAAGCTACTTTTGAAAATATTCAAGGTGAGACGTGTGACCGGGCTTTTAAGACAAAAATATAGCTATATATGATGACAGCGATATTCTGAGTCATCTTAACCAAGTTTACACGAAATTAGCGGCTGAAATGGAGGAAATGCACGTAAAGAAAAGCGGATGGACCCTTAAACAGATCGCTTTTCGTTCGTATTAATCGCCTCCGACCTTTGGTGCTTCCAGTTTTATCGAGCTCCCGCCTCATATAAAACCGAAAAGCGATTATAAACGTTAAAATAATGACGAGCGTTGTTTCGAGTACGCCATCCTCTCCCATCTCATCAAAGAAAAGGAACATAGATCGCGTGTCCCATTATCGCAATATTAAACACGGTTACGATTTCGGATGTGTTTCATTCCCTACCCGTCTCGAAGAGGTCAAAACCTTTGAGAAACGGAACAATATCTCCATTAACGTATTCACTGTTGGAAAGTCTGGAGACGTATATCCTCTGAAGGTGGTGGACCATGAAAAGGAGGATCACCGTGACCTCTTACTCATCACAACAGAGGACGGAAAAAGTCACTGGGCATACATTAAAAATTTTGAGAGGTTAGTGGCTTTACAAATTTCTGGACACGAACATGGGATTCGAGTTTGCAAGCGATGCCTGACCCACTTCAACAGTAATGGGAATGGCATTGCTGAAAGAATGAGCTCCATATGGAGTACTGCGGAAAAAACCGACCCACGCGTATTGAGCTCCCAAAAGTAGGCGATAAAGGAAATCCCGCGTGTTTTTCAAAGATTCAAAACCAAATGAGGATACCATTTGTCGTCTACGCAGATTTTGAGGATTCTCGAAAAGATTCCGACACTGGAGAGCTTCGGTGTATCACGTCAGATCCCTTATCAGAACCATCTCCCGATGAGTTTTTGCGTTTATGTTAAGGTCGCTGAGACGGTTCCCCGCCATTTAATACCATCAGACTTCCCCGTCGAACCCTACGTTTACGTAGGGAAAGATTCTGCCTCGAAATTTATGTTGTATATGGATAAAGTGGCGGAAATGGTGTCCCTGGTGTACTCGAAGCCGCAGCCGATGTTACCTCTAAAGGTTTCTGAGGAACACGCTTATATTCCACAACCTGTTTCCTCTGTTCCCTTCCATTCACCAATAATGACCGAAAGTGATGGATCACGATCATATCAGTGGCTTGTATCGTGGTGCAGCACACAGAAGCTGCAATATCCTATTTCGCACCCCGAAATTTCTCCCCGTCTTCTTCCACAATCTAAGCGGCTATGACTCCCATTTTATTGTCAGAGAGTTAGCGTATGATGGTAAAGATAACATCGAAGTCATCCCTAACTCTGAAGAGAAGTATATTTCTTTTTCCAAAAGAATGGGTGGCTTAGCAGTGAAATTTATCGACTCCTTCCGCTTCCTCCCATCCAGTCTCGATAAATTGTCCAAGAATTTGCCTAGGTCCGGCTTCAAGACCTTGCAAAGTTTTTCCCTGAAGATCGCCTTGTGTATACCCCTACGACTACATATTCGTTTGAGCGTCTTCAAGAGACGGTTTTGCCTCCAAAATCGAAATTTTATAGCCAACTATTTGAAAAAGACATCACTGACGAGGATTATGAACATGCACTAAGAGTATGGAATGAGTTTAACATCGAAACCATTGAAGAGTACAGCGTACTCTATGTAAAAGTTGATGTTTTGCTCCTGTGCGATGTCTTTGAAAATTTCAGAGATGTATGTATGACTGCATATTCATTAGACCCCGCCTGGTACTTTACAGCACCTGGACTGGCGTGGGACGCTATGCTTAAATATACAGGGGTAAGGCTCGAGCTACTGACCGACTACGACATGCTCCTCATGATTGAGCGTGGGATAAGGGGAGGTCTTTGCCAGTGCAGCCTACGACATGGAAAGGCTGCAAACAAATACCTGGACCCTGATCGAGATCCTCAAGAGGAGTCATCGTATATCGCATATCTGGACGCGAATAACCTCTATGGATGGGCGATGTCAAAACCGCTCCCTTTGGGTGGATTCGAATGGGTTAAACATCCGGAATCTCTTGACTGGCTCAACGCTTCGACAAGCGGACCTTACGGTTATATACTTGAAGCCGACATAGAGTATCCGGAAGAGCTTCAGGAATTGCATAACGATTTTCCCCTTCTTCCGGAAAATAAGATCCCTCCCGGAGGCTCTCATACGAAATTGTTGGCTTCTTTGAACAAAAAAGAAATATGTTGTGCATTTTGCCAACCTGCAGCAGGCTGTGGGATTGGGTCTCAAAGTAGTCCGAATACATCGAGCGCTTAAATTCAGACAATCCGATTGGCTTCGGCCTTACATTGACCTCAATACGGGACTAAGACAAAAGGCAACCAATGACTTCGATAAAGACTTTTACAAACTCATGAACAACGCCGTTTTTGGCAAGTTTATGGAAAATGTTCGTAAAAGAATAAAAATTGAGCTGGTAGTAACTCAAGAACGACTTGACCGACTGATCGCCCGACCAACTTTTAAAGACAGGACAATTTACAAGGAAAACTTGGTGGCTGTACATCTTGACTTGGAAAATGTCCTTATGAACAAACCCATTTATGTGGGTATGGCAATTTTGGATATTTCCAAGCTCAGGATGTATGATTTCCATTATAACACAATGCTGACTTTTTACGGACCTGAAAGACTGCGACTGATGTACACTGACACGGATAGTCTAATCTATTATATAAAAACTAAGGATTTTTATACCGATGTGACTAACATTCTAGAAGAATTTGATACTTCAGATTATCCGCCCCACCACCCTGCATATACGATCGCTAATAAAAAGGCTCTGGGGAAATTTAAGGACGAGCTCAACGGAACGCCAGCCTCTGAATTTGTTGGTCTACGAGCTAAGATGTACGCCATCCGTAGCCCGAACGATGAAAAGAAAAAGGCGAAAGGGATCAAAAGAGTTGCAGTCGAAGGGAAACTTAACTTTGATGACTACCTTAACGCCCTGAACAATCGACTGGAGTATAAAACCGAATTCAAATCGATCGTATCGAGAGATCATTTACTTCAATCAGTAGTTCAGAAAAAGACGTCTCTTTCACCCTTCGATGATAAACGTCACATACTGGATGACGGGGTGAGAACCTTGGCCCACGGACATCGATCTATATCAAAAATTTGTTAAAAAATAGTATAAAAGAAGAAAAAACACGATGTTAAGCTTGATAATTGATTGTCTACAGAGGTAGATTTCATAATTCGACGATCTCAAGGCAGAAAGGCTTAAGCGCCATTCACCAAATTTTTCGATAGAACTCACGTTAATCTGACGCTTCAATATTGTTATACAATGTATCTTACAAACTTAAAAACTCGATTTTCTTTATTTCTCGATTTTTGAAAATTAAAATCAATCATTTTAAATGAAAGAACTGGCGCTCACGACCATTTTTTCGCTAAACAACCCCATTTTCGTCATATTGGCGCTTACACCTTTCTACCTTGAGACCGTCGATATATGAATTTTTTTGTTTTTTTTTGTTAAATACCACTTATTTTTTACCCTACAAGAAGATAAGATCTGTTTTTCATTGAATTTAAATTTGGATAGAATAATATGTCAATTTCGAGATTAGAATTAATAACGGACCAAGTTCTGGTCAGAGTTAGGAATCTACCATAATCTACCAGTACGGTAATTTGAAAGTCAGCCGATTTCTAACATTTTTGGTAGGAACAGAAAAATTTAAAGAGGCAACTAGATACTTATTAAAATGTACGTACCTACTTACTCTAAATCGCACACAAACACTCAATATATGATAATTGATAAGTATGATAAATAAACGAAATTCGCAACAGCTCGAGTCCATCTACCTGAAACTATTCGACTCAGGAGACGCGGCGAGAAACAAAACTTTAAGCGGCCTGTTGATAAGAGAAAAGAAGGAACATCGTTTCCTTACTTCGGATGAAGACAAAATTTATTTATTTTTTCATTCTTATAAAACCATACAGGTCGGTCAGTTGTAAAAATTAATACCATGTATTTATAATAGGTACCTACTCTTCCTTTACAGACTGCTGGTGAGGACCTAGAACAGGAGATGATGGAGCGAAACAAACGATCTACGAATCAGTTGGAGAATCTATAGGAAATTAAAATACCTAATTTTTTTTGGATGAAGAGAAAAACATAGTGTTTTACGATCACAGCTTTAGTGTATTGTTCATAAAATCATAATTTAAAAAAGAAAATTTGTTACTACAGCAACTAATAACATGTATCCTTATTATTATGTTTATAGTATTTTGTGTAAAATTTAGAATAAACCTTTATTTTTATGATAGTAAGAATTTAATAACCTTTAACTTTAAACTTTGACTAGTCTCGGTTGAGTGACCTTGAGGCCTATGGGCGTATATGGCTAGTCCTCTCCCAGCCAATCATTTATGAAATAAGGGACAATACCGCGCTCCTCGATAGAAGCAGGTAAGGTTAACCGGTTTGGTGAGGATTCGCATAAAATGACGTAATCAGATTCGATCAGTTTTTCTTAGTTACTGAAGGTTGGCTTACTACGAAAATATCATTTAATGGAGCAATAGCGTTTGTCGGTGGCGAGTGTTGGTGGGTGGGAGGGGGGGGGGGATTTTTTGGAAGTTGATCCGCTAAGTCACTTGTAGAAGTCATGGTACCGGCTTTAAGGATATGTTTGATTGATTAATTTTTTAAATTTTATTTTTATTGAATAAATAAAGGGAAAAAATGTCTTGACGAAGTATGATGACACCTCGATCGCTCAATTTCACCGGGAGGGAGGGAGGTTGTTGACACCTAGGATGACTATAGAGATACTCATTGACGGTCGGATGATAGTGTAGGTGTGGGAGGGGGGGGGGTCGTCCGACTTTATTAGCCATTAATTGAATAACATAGACAATAAGACTCGTAGTGCAGCGGTTAAGGTGGTAGACTTCCATGCAGGGGACTCGGATTCGAAGCTTGGAGCTGAGGGAATTTTTTTTTAATTATGTTGGTAGACCTGCTAAAAGGTTGGCGGGAGCCGTCTGAGTGTGGGGAGGGGTGGGGCGATAGAGAAGCTAGACTCGACGATCCGGCAACAATGTTTACGTATAAGATGCTATGAGAAAGAGAGAGAGAGCGCTATAGGTGATGGTAGGGAGGGGGGGGGGAGTTAAGAGAGACGAGGCTGGGCTCCGAGGAGATCCGGCAACGTTGCCACCAAGAATTGTGCCAAAACCGGCAAAACCCCTCTACTGTCAATCATTGACGGACTACAGAACACCTAAAAATTAGCTTTTGAACACTTAATTCACCACAGCAGCAATAGATCAATTCGGGCTGTTTACGCCCGTTCTTCATGTCCTAACTGGGCGAAGACATCTGCACCAAAAGCAGTCGAACATTGGCGGACTACAGAAAACCTAAAAATTAGCTTTTGAACACTTAATTCACCATATCAGCAGTTGAAGAATTTGGGCTGTTCACGCCCGTTCTGCATATCCTAACTGGGCGATGACATCTGCACCAAAAGCAGTCGAACATTGGCCGACTACAGAACACCTAAAAATTAGCTTTTGAACACTTAATTCACTACAGCAGCAATAGACCAATTTGGGCTGTCTACGCCCGTTCTGCATGTTTTGACTACGCGAAGACATCTGCATCAAAAGCAATCAAACATTGGCGGACTGCAGAACACCTAAAAATTAGCTTTTGAACACTTAATTCACCATATCAGCAGTTGAATAATTTGGGCTGTTCACGCCCGTTCTGCATGTCCTAACTGGGCGATGACATCTGCACCAAAAGCAGTCGAACAATGGCCGACAACATAACACCTAAAATTAGCTTTTGAACACTTAATTTACTACAGCTGCAATAGACCAATTTGGGCTGTCTACGCCCGTTCTGCATGTTCTGACTGGGCGAAGACATCTGCACCAAAAGCAGTCGAACATTGGCCGACTACAGAACACCTAAAAATCAGCTTTTTAACACTTCATTCACCCTATCAGCAGTAGACCAATTTGGGCTGTTCACGCCCGTTCTGCATATCCTAACTGGGCGAAGAAATCTGCACTAATTGAACAGCTCCTGTTTATTTTTTTTTATCGTGAAAGTAAGGTTTGCGGGCATTTCCTATTTTAGTCCAAAAAGTGTCCTTCACGAAATGGATTTTCCAACTACTTAAAGATGTTATTTATTTAAAATAAAAATGTAAAAAGTGGGGGACGTTATGAAATGTTAAGTGGGTTATTTATTGAAGGCGGAGGGTTTGTTTGAAAGAGTATTCTGAGCGATTTTGAGGGTTTGTCGGAAGAAAAAGTAAATTGGTACAAGGGGTTTGGTGTCGGGGGTTTCAAAGTTTTGAAGAACCAAGACTCCAATGAGCAACTTTTTCAATTTATACTCAGCTTCTCTTTTACTCCGACAGGAAAAAATAAAAGGTCCGAAAAATATTGAGTTTTAGGGGTCAATTATTTTAACTTCCTTAAAGAAGTTATTGTGATACCCTCAACGTCGGATTTTTGGGGAAGGAACTTCCATTTATCTCAGAAAATATAGGTTTTCATGAAAATTTCGCTTAATATATTTTGTAGCTGAGACAATTTGCTACAAATTTGCACTTAATAGTTTATTAGGTAGGACTAATAGTTTAGGAACTGTGAGGCTTTAAAGGTAGTAGGCTCCATGACATTTTTTTAAACTTCCTTAAAGAAGTTATTGTGTATTCACGTCGGGTTTTTGGGGAAGGGTCTTCCTGACCCCGGAGGGTCAAATCGAATCTTTACCGATCTTCGTCCGTGGTGCCAGCCGGCGTTTTTCCCGGAACACTTTATGGCCACAGTTTTCAACCGATTTTCACCAAATTTTCACACAACTTTAGCCGGTGAACAAGAAACTAAGAGCGCGATTTTTAAGTTTCGAAAAAAGAGTCTGTTTGAAATTCTAAAAATTTCTAAAAAATACTTCCCCTCCCTTATACCTCTCCTCCTTTACACTTCCCCTCCGTTATACGTCCCCCCCCCCCCCCCTATATTTTTACTTCTATTTAAGGAAGTTTTTGATGGAAGTTCTTCAAACTTTTTTCTTATTCTTGGTCGCGTGATCTCAAGCCATTTCTAGCGATGAGCTTTGGAAAAACCTCCATTTTCTTGATCATACTCGATTATATGGCGAAATTCTGTTTGTTTGTTGTGTGAGGTTGGTTTTTTTTGTGTCTAAAAGTCTTTTTTTGTGATAAATTGATATTGAGTTATATAGTACTCTCCGGAATATGGTCATAATAAGATCCCCAGAGGCTTTAAATTGCGTCCATTTTTAATCTAAGATCACGAACTCTGTTCTGTCCACACAACTGTTTTTGCTGGAAAGAGAAAGCTTGAAGATCGATTTGAAATTAAAACAGGGCGGTTGTGATGGAAATGGCGGCAGAGAGGTGTGGAAGAGGGGAGGAGGACAATGACGTTAAAACAATGGATGAACTGCTACAATAGTCACGTCACCTACAACAGGTTGCTGATAATGCTCTCGTTCCGTAAGAGGAGTACCTCGAAACACATCCAACGACCTTTCACCGCAATCGACTTACAGACATTTTTTATTTATTTATTATTTTTACCTTTTAATTTGCTTTTTTGTTGAAACGTTTTAGAAACTGACGTTGCTAAATCGCGAAACGTGAGTTGACTTATGAGATAAGGCTACGTCATTCACTCAAGATACCTTTTTCTCACTCTTATCAATTTGGGCCACTTCTATTATACACGAGCCATTTTGGAGAAAGACGCTTGCTCACAAATGGATCGGCTCGCGATCGAGGCGCGCGTTCGGCGAGGGATGGAAGCTAATATAAAGTGAGGGTGGGGGATGATGGATCGCATATCCATTGACTCGTGCACAACATTTTTCGGACAAAAAATCCTTTGAAATGGGATTCAAAAATGCTTGGAATACACTAAAAATCTTGAATAAAGAGGTTTTTTGAACAAAAATTCTATAAATTGGGCTTTTTTTGACGAAAAGCCGAGAAAAAAAAATCCAAAAAATCCTCTACAAATGGAACTTTAGCTCTAAAATTCAAAGAAAACGCTGGAAATTCAGTAAAAATGGAGTTTCTCTAACAAAAAGGCCCTACAATCCTTGACAAAATTGTCTTTTTCGACGAAAAGCCGAGGAAAACGTCCAAAAATACTATGCAAACGCAGCTTAAGCTCTAAAAATCCAATAAAAACGCTGAAAATTCAGTAAAAATGAAGTTTCTCTAACCAAAAGGTCCAAAAATCCTCAGCGAAATTGGCTTTCTCGGTTGAAAAGCAAGGAAAACGTCAAAAAATTCTCTAAAAATGGAGTCTCAGGACTGAAAGCCCAAGAAATCGGTGAAAATTCAGTGAAAATTGGGTTTCTCTTACTAAAAGGCTGGAAATAGGCCCAAAAATCCTTGACAAAATTGGCTTTCTCGGATGAAAAGCAAGAAAACATCCTAAAAATGCTCTAAAAATGGAGTTGGAGGACTAAGATCCAAAAAAATCGCTGGAAATCCTGTAAAAATTGGGTTTTTTTTTTCAAAAAAACCCCTAGAGAGAGGCCCATAAATCTCTGACAAATTGGCTTACTCGGATGAAAAGCAAGGAAAACGTCCAAAAATGATCTAAAATGGAGTTTTAGGACTAAAATCCTAAGAAATCGCTGGAAATCCTGTAAAAATTGGTTTTTCCTAACAAAGAAGGCCAATAAATCTTTGACAAAATTGGTTTTCTCGGATGAAATGCAAGGAAAACTTCCAAAAAATTATCTAAAAATGTGTTTTCAGGGCTAAAATCCAAAGAACTCGCTGGAAATCCTGCTAAAATTGGGCCTTTCTCTCAAAACCCTAAAGAAAGACCCATTAATCTCTGACAAAATTGATTTTCTCGGATGAAGTGCAAGGAAAACTTCCAAAAAATTTTCTAACAATGTATTTTCAGGACTAAAATCCAAAGAAATCGCTGGAAATCCAGTAAATATGGGGCTTCTCTTTCAAAAAGCCTAGAAAACGACCCAAAATCTTAGACCAAATTGGCTTTTTCGGATGAAATACAAGGAAAACGCCTAAAAAAGTCTTTAAAAATGTGTTTTCAGGACTAAAAGCTCTAAAAAACTCCAGTAATGAGTGAGTTCCTCAAACAAAAAGGCGAGGAAAAGATAGAAAAATCGTTAAAATAATTGGGATTTTTAATCCTGCCTATTTCTATCTACTTTTTATTTTATAAAAATATTTATTACTATCATAGAAAAGCTAGTGTTTCTCACAGACCCTACGTTCCTGACGATTTAGAAACCCATTATTTTTAACGAACTATCCCCCCTCACTTAAATTCTTAACCGATGAAAATATTCGAGTAATGTCTACGTCGCTATTTCAATCGATTGAATTTTAATTAAGACAGATGAGGATATTATCCGGAATTAGCAATCGATTCCTCCCAAGGAATCCTTCAATACAGCATTCCATAAAGTATTAATTAAAAAAAAATAAAAAATTCTGTACAATAAGCCCCTAAAATGTATGTAAACGTCGCATAAGGTCGATATCAACATAATTTCTATTCCTTTATCGCTTTAATAAAATCTTTGTATTAACCCTATGAAGCTAATAAATTCCGAAAGCCTTTTACTTCTCTCTGAACGGGTTCAAAGAATGTTTTAATACGGGCTTCAGCTTTTCCTCCCCAATAAATCCGATGTTCAAAAACCCTTTTCTAGAAAACCGCGACTTCTTTGTCTTTTTTTTTTTTTAAATTTGTCCATTATAAAATTTTTTAAAGATTCCTTCGCCAATAAAAAGTTGCTGCATCATTAAAAATTAATCCTATTGTGGGAGTTTAAGATGATTGTGTTGGCAGAACTGTATAAGTATGGCGGAGGAGTTTAGTTGGTGTTGAGAGAAGAGAGAGAGTGCCGTGTGAGAGATAAGTGTGGATATTTTTGTGAAGAATCTGAGAAGTGAATTGAAAGAATTGTGAGACTCGAGTTTGGTGAAGAAAATAGAAGAAAGCGAAGAGTTAAGTTGGAATTTATTTGTGTAAAAATAAATTAAATAAACTAAACAAATATCATTGTAATTTCTTTTCCTCTTTTAACCTCACTATAAGATTGGATCCTATAAATTTTGGGGGCTCGTCCGGGATCTCAATCTAAATTCAAAATCGTAAAATTGAGGTGAAAAGGAAAAAGAAACCGGTGATAAGTGAAGAAAACTGAAAAAAAAGAAGACTGAAGAAAAAAGAAACGGATTTCGGAAAATCGGAAAAGAACGCCGTGGAACATTCTAGAATCGTCGGGGCCGGTCAGCCATCTTGTTGTTTTGTTTTTGAACATCTGTTTTTTATGATTTCTCAAAATTTAACTTTCTAAAAAAGAATATTTTCGGTGTGATTTATCAACTTTAACTGACTTTTAAATAATTTTTGTGAGTTTTACGTGAATTATCTAAATTTTCTGAAATGTCTCAAGTTGAAAAATTGTCAGACATCGGTGTCGTCGCCGAAGCTTTAAAAGCGGCATCGTTTAAGACAATTAAATCGCTGTACCAACTTATTTTTGGAGAAGAAGGAGGACGTACGGCACGTAAGATGGTCCGTGAGTTTAAAGGGTTTAAATTTGAGAAAGATTCGGAAGAATACGACGCTAAAGTTTGTGAAGTCAGCGGAAGTTTTTCAAAGAGTGAACTAATTCTCATTTCCTCGATACTCAGACTCGATTGTGATGATAGATGTGATGACATCGCAGAAAGAATCTGTTCAGAGCTAACGGATTTGACTGCCCTGCGTAGAAGAGTGACCGAATCAGACGAAGATGAAGAAAGTGATGAATCCAGTGAAGAAAGTGATGGAAACGGAAAAGGTGAAGAGCGAGGTGTTCACTCAAAAAACCGTCGCAAGAAGATTCGAGACGCGAAGAAAAAAAGAGAAGACGACTCAAGCGAAGAAAGTGATGGATCCAGTGAGGAAAGTGAAGAGGAAGACACAGATGACGATCAGTTGACGTACCGTCACAAAAAGAACCGTGATGCTAAGACAAGAAAAAACGGTGGAAAATCTAGGCCTAATCCCATATTCAGCATGAATTTTAGGGACATAGAAGACTCCATTAGACCTTTTGAAGGAAAGAAAGAGTACCCTGTCGAGAAGTGGATCTCAGACTTCGAAGAAGCTGCAGATCTATTCGAGTGGCCTGAGCTGCATAAGTTTGTATTCGCTAAAAGTCGTTGAGAGGGCTGGCGAAAATGTATATCCAAAGCGAAAGGGGTATTACTTCATGGACTCGTTTGAAGAAGGCCCTAGTGGGAGAATTTGCTAAGAAGTTGTCGAGCCGTGAGCTTCATAGAATTTTAGACGCCAGGAAGCTCCAGAAAGATGAATCTTTAGAGGAGTATTTGCTGGTGATGAAAGAACTAGCCAGTCGAGGAAAGATAGAAACGGACTCGTTAATCCAGTACATCATAGATGGCATCCCAGGTGATGAATATGCGAAGACCGTCTTGTATGGGGCGAGTAATCTACGGGAGCTAAAGATAAAAATGGCGACATTTACAAAGATCATGGAACGTCGTGCCAACCATGAACAAAAAATGAAACTGCGAAGACAACGAGCGCGACAGTGAAGACCGGTGGGGGTAAAAAGACAGCCCCAGATGTCCCAGTTGGAAAACCCGAGAAGGAAACTGTGAGATGCTACAAATGTGGCGCCAGAGGCCACAAAGCGTTCGAATGCAAAAAACAGCTGAAATGTTTTAAATGCGGGAAGTCTGGCCACAAGAGCTTCGAATGTACCACCCCGAATGAGGCATCCAACATCCATTGCCTAACGGAGAGACTAGCCACGACTTGTAAGACTGTAACTGTAAATGGAGTTACGATGAATGCGCTGATCGACACAGGGAGTTGTGTTAACGTCATGTCGGAAAGCGCATACCGTAGAGTTGAATCCCCTTCGTTGAATACCACAACAAAGATACTAAGTGGTTTTGGAGGAGGCAATATTAACCTCAAAGGATTTTTCGAAGGGTCCGTGAGGATTGATGATGAAATATACCCGACCACCTTTTATGTAGTGTCCACTAAAATGGCATATGATCTCATAGTCGGCCAAGATTTATTGACAAAAACGGACGTTGTAATTGACAAATTTGGGATAAAATTCAAGAAGAGAGAAGAACTTGGACGTGTGGTCGAGCCAGAGACCGAATTTTTATTCAACATAGAGCTGGACACGCCTTTGGATATTGGTAACGAAGCCTCTGCGGAAGCAAAGAAGATCGTGACGGAAGCTATTATGAATTATTCTCCGGGAAAACCAAAAGAGACGGAAATAAAAATGTCCATAGTGGTGAAAGATGAGGAGCCGATATCCTGTTCGCCTAGAAGACTCCCGTTTACAGAAAGGAAAATCGTAGAAGACCAAGTGGAGCAGTGGTTAAAGGACGGTGTGGTGGAGTACTGCGAGTCGGAGTACGCTAGCCCAGTGGTGGTCACAAAGAAGAAAGACGGTTCAGCAAGGATTTGTATTGACTATCGGAGGATTAATAAAGTTATATCAAAAGATAGATATCCGCTTCCATTAATAGAAGACTTACTTGACAGGTTGCAGGATGCGAAAATTTTCACTACACTTGACCTAAAGAATGGATTTTTTCATGTAACGGTGAACGAGAGCAGCCGAAAGTACACCGGCTTTGTGACGCATAATGGACATTTCCAATTCCGTAAGATGCCTTTCGGTTTATGTAATTCACCAGCAGTCTTTCAAAGATACATAAACTTCATATTCAAAGAATTGGTTAACCAAGGTATTGCTTTACCATTCATGGATGACGTGATTATACCTGCAGCGACGGAAGAAGAAGCGCTTCACCGGCTTCAAAAAGTTGTAAGAGTCGCTCAAGATTTTGGATTAGAGTTAAACTTCAAGAAATGTCATTTTTTAAAGAGAAGAGTTGACTTTTTGGGACATGTTATTGAGAACGGCAAAATCCTCCCATCAACAGAAAAAGTCAAAGCAGTGATGAATTTTCCGGAGCCGACGACAACCAAAAAAGTGCAAAGCTTTCTTGGGCTGACGGGTTATTTTCGTAAGTTCATCCCGTTTTATTCTATCATAGCCAGACCATTAAGCGATTTGCTGAAGCAAGACCGGCGTTTTCACTTTGGTCCCGAACAGATGAACGCTTTTAATGAGCTGAAGAGACAACTTGCTGATAAACCCGTTTTGAATATCTACAGACAGGGAGGTGAGCTCGAGCTGCATACAGATGCATGTGCTGAAGGTTATGGAGCAATTCTATTTCAAAGATCGATCGAAGATAACGCCTTTCACCCTATTTATTATATGAGCAAGAAAACGACGGATCAAGAGAAAAAGTACAGCAGTTATGAACTAGAGGCTTTGGCAGTAATTCAAGCTATAAAGAAATTTCGTGTTTATCTTCTTGGAGTTCGATTTAAAGTTATTACTGACTGTTCAGCATTTCAGAAGACGATGGATAAGAAAGAGGTCTCAACAAGAGTCGCGAGATGGTTTCTTGACCTACAGGATTACAACTTCACAGTGGAGCATCGAGTTGGAAGTAGAATGGCTCACGTCGATTCCTTAAGCCGCAATCCTGTCTATCAAATTGAAGTTATCGAAGATGATGTTACCATAGTTAAGGCACAGAAATCAGATGATCGACTGAGAGTTATCAGAGAGATCGTGAAAGACAAAGAGTTTGAGGACTACTTTTTGAAGGGAGAAGTTTTGTACAAATTGGAACACGGAGTCGAAAAATTGGTCATCCCTGACGGAATGGCTACCGAGGTGATTATGAGAATACATGGAGATGGTCATCTATCTGCCCAAAAAACGGAGGAAATTTTGAGACAACATTATAGCGTCGGTGACGCTAAAAGTAGAGTTGTTAAAACTATCGCGTGCTGCGTTCCATGCATTTTAGTCAACAGGAAACGAGGAAAACAAGAGGGATTCTTGCACCCGCTCGAGAAGGAAGAGGTCCCTTTTCACACATATCATGTGGACCATCTTGGACCATTGGAAACAACCAATAACGATATAAACATATTTTGGTCGTCGTAGATTCGTTCTCGAAGTATGTATGGTTATACCCCACGAAGTCTACCACATCGGAGGAGGTGATTAAAAAACTAGACTTTCAGAAGAGTTTGTTTGGGAACCCTGCGGTGATTGTAAGTGATAGAGGAACCGCATTCACGTCGCGGGAATTTGAAGAATATTGCAGCCAAGAGAATATCAAACATCATAAAATAACTACGGGTCTACCTCGAGCCAACGGCCAAGTGGAGAGGATAAATGCCATAATATTACCAATTTTGACGAAACTAGCAGTAGACGAGCCTAGTAAATGGTTTAAGTATGTACCTCAGGTGCAGCAAGTGATCAACTCGTCCAGAAGTCGAAGCATTGCTGCTTCACCTTTTGAAGTGATGACCGGAGTCGTGATGCGGATGAAGAATCGAGATGACATCGTTCAAGTTGTAGAAGATGAGATGCGGCGGCACTTCTATGACCAAAGGGAAGAACTTCGCCTTAAGGCAAAAGAACAAATCGCGAAAACTCAAGAGGAAAATAAAAGGACGTACAACCTGAGACGAAAGCGTGCAAGGAAGTATCAAGTAGGAGATTTAGTGGCGATTCGGAGAACTCAACCAGCATCCAAGTTGAAGGCTAAGTTCATGGGGCCCTACAAGATCACACGAGTAAAAGGACATGACACATACGACGTAGAGAAGGCGGGATACCACGACGGTCCTACTCGGACAACCTCTTGTGCGGAATACATGAAATTATGGTCGAGTTGTATAGGAGAGCCACCCGGCGAAGTGGCTGAGCAGAATGGCCGAGATGTGGGAGTTTAAGATGATTGTGTTGGCAGAACTGTATAAGTATGGCGGAGGAGTTTAGTTGGTGTTGAGAGAAGAGAGAGAGTGCCGTGTGAGAGATAAGTGTGGATATTTTTGTGAAGAATCTGAGAAGTGAATTGAAAGAATTGTGAGACTCGAGTTTGGTGAAGAAAATAGAAGAAAGCGAAGAGTTAAGTTGGAATTTATTTGTGTAAAAATAAATTAAATAAACTAAACAAATATCATTGTAATTTCTTTTCCTCTTTTAACCTCACTATAAGATTGGATCCTATACTATTATCTTTTTTAATTTCCTTTTTAAAAAGGACAAAGGAAAAATTATCTCTTTGATTATGTGAAAAACAAACGAGATTAATTTTTTTGAGGTGTACTAAAGAAAAGGCAATTTCACGGATCCACGAGATTTTAAAATACTGAAAGAACTCTATTAAAACTTCCCTATTATGGTACAAAATTTAAAACTAAAACTTGAGGCGAAAGAGGATACCTAATTTGAAAGAAAGCGCCGAGAAACTTATAAGAAAAGAGGAGATAAAAAAAAATTTGCGACACCTCTCACTCCCATAAAAATTGTCCAGTTTATTTGTTAAGCGGTTTGTACTCAGAATGTGAGATTTTTCGGATCGGCGCGGGCGTCAAAAAAATTTTCCCTTCAAATTTTGAGGTTTTGGGTAAAAAAAAAAAAAAAAAAAAAAAAGAAAGTCTTTTGTGTTTCGAATTGTCGTAGGTAATGCAAATATAACGTAGGGGGAAGAATAAGCGAGGAGAAGTATAACGTAGGGGGAAGTATAAGCGAGGGGAAGTATAACGTAGGGGGAAGTATAAGCGAGGGGAAGTAAAGGGGAGGAGGAAGTATAAGGGAGGCGAAGTGTAATGAAGGGGGAAGTATAATGGAGGGGGGGGGGGTATAAAAGAGGGGAAGTATAATGGAGGGGGAGTATAAAAGAGGGGAAGTATAATGGAGGGGGGAGTATAAAAGAGGGGAAGTATAATGTAGGGAAAGTATAAAGAGGGGAAGTATAATGAAGGGGGGGGATAAAGAGGGGAAGTATAATGGAGGGGGAGTATAAAAGGGGAAGTATAATGTAGGGGGGACTATAAAGAGGGGAAGTATAATGGAGGGGGGAGTATAAAAGAGGGAAAGTATAAAGGGGGGAGTATAAAAGAGGGGAAGTATAAAGGGGGGGGGAGTATAAAAGAGGGAAGTATAACGGAAGGGGAAGTTTTTATTTTTTTTTTCAATTAAATTCTTAAAAATATAAGGAGTAATTGGTGAAAATCGGCCGCAGCGAATTTTTTTAAAATTTCAAACAGACATATCCCCGCCATTTTTTCGAAATTCAAAAATCGCCCTCGTAAGTTTCTTGTACACCGACTAAAGAAAATTTTGTGAAAATCGGTTGGAAACTGCGGCCGTAAAGTGTTCTGGAAAAAATGCTACGGCCGGCCGGCACCACAGACAAAGTTGAGATTGGTAAAGATCAATATTCGATTTGACCCTCGGGGGTCTGGAAGACCCTTCCCCAAAAACCCGACGCGGAGGGTATCACAATTACTTCTATAAGGAAGTTAATTTGTAGGTACTTTCAATTTTATCTTCCTTATTTAATTGTTTATAACAACCTTAGGTCAATGGCGTCTCAAGAACTCCCAAAATGTAGTTAGTGAGAAGTAACTTTGTAAAAGGGGTTGATAAACTTCAAAGAAAGAGAGAGAAAAAAAAGTTTAATTTTTTCCTTTAACCTTTTAAAAGGTTGTTTAATTGTTTGAAAAATAGATTTTAAAATTAAAAATTGTGTTTTTGAAAGTAAAGATTTTTTTGCTTTTAAGCGTGCAGATTGGAATCGTCCCTTGTCGAAATCACGACTCTAAGACCCCCGGAGGTAACTAGATTAGGAAGGAACAATGCTCGTAATCAAATAGAAAGTGCTCTTTGCCTGTTTACGGATTAATCAAATCTCCCCCTCGAAAGGCCCACTTTTAGAGGTTAAATTCGATTTTTTTTCTTAACTTTCAAACTACTTGCGGCTCTAGATTAAGGTTGATCTGAGGCCTGAAAGAAACGGTTTTTTCCCCACAAAGACTTCTTAATTCGACTTCAACTTTTTTGTCGAGATAATTCATTTTTTGCGTAAAAAAGGCTATTTTATGTTTTGTGGAATTAAAAATTATCCAGAACAATTACTCAAGTTATAAAGCAAACCCTCAATTTGCACCATTTTAAGAAGTCGTTTTTCTTTTCAAGATATAAAACTTTTTTTAAAAGAAACAAAAGGAGACAATTAACCGGTAATTAAGGGACGAAAGCGTCGGGCTCCGCTCATTACGGTTTCCCCTCAAACTTCAGGAAAGACGAGGAGTAAATTCGAGCGACTCCCGCTTTTCCAGGCAACTCGAGAGTTGCGAACAAACGGAAACTCAAGGCTATAAAATATCAAAGTTTGAAAGATCAAATAAATCATACGGATACAATAAAAAATTAAAAGAAAACCCTGAAAACTGAATAAAAACAACTTTGTTAAGCTCCGATTGTTGTTTTTTTTGTTGTTATTGTAGGATCGAAAGGAATTAAATTATAGGGTCTCAGACGAGAGGAAAACGCGGGTAAACAATGGCTTTTAACAAGCCTGATCGCTCCACATTCTCAAGAATAACAACGTTCATAAATGAACAACCCTGTAAATAAAGTTTATACCTACAGCTGCTCGGATTTGGATTTAAAAAAAATTTTTTCGAGAAAAAGAAAAAGGCCGGCAAAAATAGAAGGGTTTACAAGACCCTTTTCTGGTGGCACATGGAGGGTATCACAATAATTTTTCTTTGAGGAAGTAGAAATTTCTTTGTCATCAATCATCATGAAGTTAAATCTGTGCCCTACTTATTTCAATCCGTCTTGGTGCTATGATTTTTTTATGAAAATAAATAAATAAAATAAAAACCAGGTTTTTTTTTTCTCTCTTTCTTCCTCAAAATGAAAGTTATTGTCATACTCACCGTTGATATAGAAAAATTTTCTTACCTTTTGAGAAGTTCCACCGTCAGCCATCTCCAAATCTTTAAAATAAAAATAATTAAATTAATTATCCATATACTATAATTTTAAAAAAATCAAATTTTTTCCATAAAAATTCTACTTTATTGTTAAATTAAGATGTTGAGTATTAATTTTATTTTTACATATGGGGTGTCCGAAAACATATGGCATACGTCTGGGAAAGAGCTAAAAAGTGGTTTTAAAAAAAAAAAAAATAATAACAATTAAAAAAAATATACAGGGTGCCCTCAAGGGAACTTAACTTCGTTATTTCATATGAGAAGCTCTTTTTTTTTTTTTTTATCTACGCAAAATTTCAAGTTAATTTGACTATTAATAAAAATCGCTAATTTTCATTTCTGAAGTAAGAAATTGGGATACTAACTTAAGAAACGGCCTTAAAAAATGCCTTAAAAATGCCTTAAAAAAGGCAAGGAGCGACGACATCTTGTGATGCAGATTGCGAAGATGCTAGATGATAGTTGGAATCTTCGCATAAAAAGAATTGGAATAAAAAAAAAAGAGTCTCTTTGGTCGATTTCCACGGATTTTAGCACGAAAAACGCTAAAATTTAACATTTTTTAAAGTTGTCAAAAATGTTCATATGAATAGTCAAATCAACTTGAAATTTTGCGTAGCTTACGAATCTGAAATAAAAAATATGGGTTCTCAATTGAAATAACAATGTTAGGTTCCTTTGGGGCACCCTGTATATCTAAACGGATTTTAAACTACACCATCATATTCTTCGATTTAAATTAAGGGGGTTTACATTTAACTTTATTTCATAAAACCACTTTTTAACGCTCCCCTGATGTGTGCCACCCAGATCACCTGATGAGGCGTATTACGCCGAAACCGGTCGTGGAATATCCGCTTTTTTCATTCTATCTCCTTCGTTCCTAATTTTTATTATTGCAATTTTTTTTATATTGATGTTTCTTTAGTAATTGATTTTCTTTTGTTTTTCAGGGGTTTCGGCAAACAAGGCTTCCAATGTCAAGGTATGTTTTTTTATTTATTTCAAAAATAAAATAAAAATGGATTACATTCAAATTTTTATTGCGTGTGTATTCCGCAAGGGGCTTGATTTTACAATTAACCAATATTGGAGGAAGAAATGACTGTGATAACGGGTATCTCACGAAGAGTTTCGGCTTGAAAAGCCTCGTCAGGTGAGCCTCTATCAAAATCTTTTCGTTATCATCGTTATCTTTTCACTCTGAATGTAATAGAGGGAATAGCTCACCTGACGAGGCTTTTTAAGCCGAAACGCGTCGTGAGATAGCAGTTATCACTGTCATTTCTTCCTCCATTATTGGCTAATTGTAAAATAAAAATTGATTGTAAATAAAATTGGTTCGTAGGTTAACGTGAGAAGGTGTTTCCCTAGTTTGGCAATGAACGTGGCATTAGCCTCGTTTCGATCCATCTCTATAAATAACCCGACCGCGTATCCATAATTTACAAAGAGCGAGAGATGGAGGAGAAACGGGGGGGCTTTTGAGGCGGGAAAACCTACCCCGCGTGATTAAACGAGGACAGGAACTTTCTTAACCCTTCAAATTTACTTGACAAGCGCTTAAAATACGTTCCACGCGTATTTCACATAAATGGGACGAGTTTACATTATCTTATTAATGGATTATATTAGTTAAACTCTTGTTTTGAAATTGAAATTTACTCTGCGCCGTAATCAAAGGGCCGGTCGAGCCGGGAGTATTCGAGAAGGTAAATTTACCTTAAAGATTAATGAGATTCCGATAACCTAGTTTAATATTATTTATCTCCAAAAGTGCTTCGTCGCACGGATTACATTTAAAAAAATAAATTTAAAAAGTACTAGTTTGAAGAGCTTCCAACGATAACTTCCTTAAAGAGAAGTAAAATATAGGAGAGGGAAGTATAAGGGAGGGGAAGTACAACGGAGGGGGAAGTATAAAGGAGGGGAAGTATAACGGAGGGGAAGTATATCGAAGAGAATTTTGCGAGTTTTTTTTATTTTTCGAAAAAATTTTCTTTTCTTTATTTTTCAGAAAATTTTCCGAGTTTTCTTTTTAAAGCTTTTTTTTCTGAAAAAAATTTTAAGTGCTTTTTTTCCGAAAATGTTTTTTAAGTATCAAGGTAGAAATAACGGGATTTTCGCCCAAGAGACGTCCATCTCGTAAGGCGAGGAAGTATGAAATTTATCCCTACCAATATGATAATTAATGTAAAAAAAAGGATAATATTTTTACAACAAAAATTTGTAAAAAAAATATAAGGAGTAATTGGTGAAAATTTAGTGAAAATCAGACCAACGGTTCGGCCGCAGCGAATTTTTTAAAATTTCGAACAGACATATCTCCGCCATTTTTTCGAAATTCAAAAATCGCCCTACTTACTTTCTTGTTCACCAATTAAAGAAAATTTGGTGAAAATCGGTTGAAAAATGTTGCCGTAAAGTGTTCCGGAAAAAATGCTACGGCCTTCCGGCCGGCCGGCACCACAGACAAAGTTGAGATCGGTAAAGATCGATATTCGATTTGACCCTCCGGGGTCTGGAAGACCCTTCCCCTAAATACCGACACGGAGGGTATCACAATAACTTCTTTAAGGAAGTTAAAAATTAATTTAAAAAAATCAAATTAAATAGGTAGTTGTGTAAATTACAAACAAAAGCTCAGAAAAAGAGGTGAACTGTATCAATTTTTTTTCCCTCTCAAAACTTTTTAATTAAAACCGACGAATTCATGGACTCCGGCGAACTCCATGTTTAACGTTAGAATATTTTAGCGTGCGACTTAAATTTCCTTTTGTTTTAAAATCGTTAGTTTAAGCTAATTAATGTTTTCAGATTTCCTTTGAATGGGGCAAAAAGAATTCTGTTCATTCGTTAATGACTTATTTTCGGTGTAAAAATTAATTTTGAAATTATTTCTTGCGGTTTATTTGAACGAAATCTGGGGCGGAAGAGGTTCATCACGGTCCTAAATTAACGGAGGGACCCGCGTTTAATGCCCACGCTAAAATCCATTGTACACATCCTAAACCCCGTTTAGAATACGCGAGGTGAGCCCAATTAAAGTTAATCCCTGAGAAAGTCGGTAGGGCTTGGACAAATGATTGGGGGGGGGGGGTAATAAGGGCTCGCAATCCCTTTGACTCGTCTAAAAGAGCGACAACGTATCTCCTAAGTTTTCTATTTTCCCTCCGGAATTTTCATTTGGCTTTTACTGCCGTATAACCGGGCCTTAAAGTTGCCAAGTGACAATTGTGCCAAATCTAGAATACATTTTTTTAACCCTCAAACACCTTTTTAACTTCCTCAAATTTTCTTCCTTTCTAATACGGCTTTTAAAGCGGTCTTTTTATATTATTTTATAAGTTTTTAAAAAAGCTTAAAGTTATAATTAAAAAGTTTTGGAGGAAACTTCAGCGTAGAAACATAATCGATCTTTTATAATAACTTTGACAAAGGCTTATTGAAGCCCGTTCAATTATATTGTATAATGTTTTATTCAAATTGTTTATATTAAAAAATGTTTAAGATAGGCTAAACCCGCTATACTTCCCGGAATGTCGGGTCAGGTATTATAGACTTTCAGCTACCCGTAAACGGGTGAAGTAAACGGGAAAGACGGGAGTTTTAGCTACGTTCAGTTCCTATTTTTCTCGTTAGACCCTCAAGGCAAAAGGAGCCTTAAAGGAGGCCTAATGAAGGCTTAAAGGAGCCCAAAAAGAGCCTAAAAGGAGCCTAAACGGAGCCCCGAAGGAAGAAGGCCTATTGAAGACCTAAAGGAGCCCTAAAGGAGGCCTAATGAAGGCTTAAAGGAGGCCTAAAGGAGCCCAAAAGAGGGCCTGAAGGAGGCCAAAAGGAGCCCAAAATGAGGCCTAATGACGGCTTTATTTAAGGAGGCCTAAAAGAGCCCAAAAGGAGCCTAAAAGGAGCCCAAAAGGAGCCTACAAGGAGCCCAAAAGGAGCCTAAAAGGAGCCCTAAAGGGCCTAAATAGCCTAAAAGGGCCTAACGGCCTCCTAGCTAAACCCGCTATACTTCCCGGAATGTCGGGTAAGGTATCATAAACATTCAGCTACCCGTAAACGGGTGAAGTAAACGGGAAAGACGGGAGTTTTAGCTACGTTTAGTTCCTATTTTTCTCGTTAGAGTCTTAAGGGTTTACCCGTGATAAATAAGCCACCCGTTATCGGGAAGACCGTAAAAATAAGCTGAAAGTATTCTTTTTGCCTGATGAATATTTTCTCTTCTTAATAATTTATGTGAAATTTTTTCATCGGGTTAGCAATCTTTTCTCACATTTGGTAGGGCGTCATTTTGACAAAAGGTCTCACATCGAGCTTTTTACAAGGTACAAAGCGTCCCACCCTCCATTTTTTTCTCCTACGTTCAGTTTTCTTTTTTTTTCCTCTGACCTGTTTTTTTACGAATGCCTGTTTACGAATTGAAAAACCCCGGACTTCTTCCGTATTCGCCCCCTTTTTGAGCCGATCTGAAACCCCCGGCGAAGTGCTCATTTATATTCACTTTTAAAAACTTTTCACGAAAGTATCACAGAGAATGGAAATTCGACGGGTTTTTATTTTTTTAAAATGGGACGTTATTAACTCGATAAATTTATTTCTTTGAATTTTTTATAGGTAAACATTAAAATAATTGACTTGTTGCATGTTTCACGATCGATCAGCTTCAAAAAAAGAGCTCTACGGATGTCCCATGACAATTTAACTTAAAACCATTCATTTTTGGGCTTTTATAGTGAAATGGAATTTTAGATTATTATTAGGCCATGTTTTTAGACATTTCTGATAATTAATCATCATAAACCACGCCCACTTTACTACCCGCCATAAACCACGCCTCTTTTAACCCCCATCTCTTGCATTGAGGTATAATAATTAAAATTTTTGGTGTGAAAAAAAAATTTTTTTGTTTAGTAGGGAGAAATTTTATACTTCCGCCGCTTCGAGAGGACATCCGTTGGGCAAAAGGTCCATTATTTCTACCTGGATAATTTGGTCGATTTTTCTTGAAAAAACTTAAAATAAAAAAAAAATTTTTTTTCAAGAAAATAAAATCTTTGAGAAAAAAAACTTCAAAATTTTTGCAAAAAAAAGTAAAGATAACTCAGAAAATTTTTCTTAAAAAAGAACTTGGAAAATTTTTCGAAAAAAATAGGAACATTTCTCTGAATTCAAAAATACTTGAAATTATACTTCCCCTCCTTAAACTTTACCTCCGCTATACTCCCCCCCTCCCTAATACTTCCCCCTCCTATTTTTTAATCATACTGTTTTACGCAATTTATTGCAGCCTATCAGCTATCCTTAAGGTTTTTTTTGAGTTGGCTAGACAGATGGATTTCTTATAAAAAGATTTCACGCCTTTCTCATCCATCACAACGACAAATCGTCGGCGGATTTAATTTTAGGTTGTAGAATCAATTAAAATTACTAATTAAAATTAAAAGCTATTTTAAATACAAGCCTGATGTTTTGAATTAGATCCAGAAACCCGGGATTTAAGATGGAAGGAATCTGATTTACATATCTGAAGATCCACTGTAAACCTTGATTTAATCCTAACGTACACCCTGTAAACTGGGACCAACAGTTCGAATTTCCCAACAATACCTCGGCGTTTATTTTTTGACATTTTATAAAAAGAGAGAAAAAAAAAAGTTGTATAAAAGGTCATCGAAGAAAACATGAGGGTCGTGACCTTTACGCCTGAAAATTGGTTCAAAAAGCTTTTCCAATCTAATCAAGCTGTTTGAAACGTAATTTTTTTCCCGCCCCTCTCCGAAAGAGGAGTCGTTCGTGGCAAATACGCTCGCTCATGACGGAAAACTAATCATGCCTAATTAATTAGCGCTGAAATTACCACTTATGCTAATTAAAACAGCATGTCTATTAAGTCGTAAATATCGAGGTGGAAAAAATAAATGATTCATAATGTGCGAGGGGAAAAAAACCCAAGATTATGAGAGACTTATAGCTTGAATTCTAATAACGTCTTCTTTAAAATTGAAAAACAAAAAAAAAAGTTTCAATTATGGTAATTTGAAAATGGATTGTCGATTATAATACTGTGGCTCTAGATTTAAATTAATCCTTGTGGTATTTCTGTACCATTTAGATGAAACGCCCATGGGCAATGCTTTGTAGAAAAGCTAATGTCATTTGCCCTTTCGGGGCCCTTTAAAATTTAAAAAAAGTACTCATATTTGAAGAGCGAAAACGAAAACTTCCTTAATGAGAAGTAAAAATATTGGAGGAGGATGTATGAGGGAGGGGAAGTATAACGCAGGGAGAAGTATAAAGAGGGGGAAGTATAAAGGAGGGGAAGTATAACGGAGGGAGAAGTATAACGGAGGTGGAAGTTTTTTGTTTGTTTTTTTTCTAAAAATTTTCTGTCATCTCTTTTAAATTTGCAGTTTTTTTTTTCGAAAAGTTTTTATGTTTTTTTTTCGGTTGGTAAAATGGTACGTACGGACTGCACCAAAGACAAAGTTGCGATCGGTAAAGATCAATATTCGATTTGATCCTCTGGGGTCTGGAAGACCCTTCCCCAAAAACCCGACGTGGAGGGTATCACAATAACTTCTTTAAGGAAGTTAAAAATTTATTTTATTTCCTTTTCCAAAATGACATAAAATTGCTGACTTTTTTAACTTGCTCAATGGGTAGTTATAGTACTACCCTCATTTTTGGTTTTTTAGTTAGGGTCATCTAAAGTGGGGGCCTTTGCTTAGTCAGGGGTCAAACTGGAAGATAATTACGATGTCCTATCTAATAATAATTACACAAATACGTATAAACTTTAAAAATTTATAGGTCATTGAAAATGAATTTAAAATTGGTTTATTTATTAATCTCTTTCAAATTAAAGTTGACTATAATATGAATTTTTAAAGGTGTAAAAATCACTCTGAAACTCGTTAAAAATGGTATTTTATGGCCACAAGACCGAAAAAAACGATAAAAAATTTGTAAAAAACATTCTGTTTCCTGCTCGAACGCTGAGAAAAAATACCAAAACATATTTAAACACACATATTCCGTTGAAGAAAATTGATTAGCGATCTTTCCTGATGGTCTGTGGTGCCGGCCGTCCGTTGCCAATTTTTTTACACCCGCTATTTTCATCTGTATTCAACCAAACTTTCTCAGAATACTTATATACTTAGTTATGGTGAAATGTAAGAGACCTTTTATCGAAAAATTGCGCAAATGCAGAATGTCTGAAGTTTTATTTAATGCCCTTAGGCCTTAAACTTAGGCCTCATCATTTTCACAAAATACTCTCCTTATTTTAAATAATTTAAGTAGATTCTATTATATTAAATAGATCGTATTTTTATATCTAATATTTGAAAAATAAAATTTCTAAGTGGGGAGATATTTGGGCTGTTCTAGCCCTTTTCGTGTGGCTTGGTTTAGGCTGGAGACTTTTTTTTTCTACCTTGAAATTTTTCAAAAAAATTTAAGTTATTAATTTTTCTCTCTAACAATTTGCAAAATTGCTCTCGAAATTAATAATGATTTTTTTTTTGTTTCAGTTTGCAGTTTCGTGGTTCACAAAAGATGCCACGAATACGTCTCGTTTACATGCCCAGGAGCAGACAAAGGGCCAGATTCCGATGTAAGCATTAAAAATTGTTCATATTATTTATTTTATAAAAAAATAATAAAGTTCTACTTGTAAATGAAAAATGTTGGAAAATAATATTTTCTTTGGTATTGGGATGCAACAAAGACGAGAATCTGTTCCACCTCGGATAAGATGGGGGCCTCTGGTATCGATCAAAAACCCTTTCCAGCATCTAACCCTCGTCTACCTTTCTACCCCGTAAAAAAAATTCCTCCACCAAAATTTTAAACCGTCTCATTTCCTTGAAATTTCCCTTATTGTAGTCATTTGTTTTCCCGTCTATTCAAAAGTGTTCGGATATTGATAGATGGGGATTTCGTACGACCGTTGGGAAATCTTTATTTTTCCTACCCGATTCTAAAGGATAGAGCCGATTTAGTGAAGGAAATTAAGAACCTTTAACGTCCCCGGTTCATCCATCAGTTGCCCTTATATTACACCCACGGGCAGTAAACAACGTTTAAATAAATAATAGATCTAGAAGAAATCAAAAATAAACTCGATTTAAAAGAACAATCAACCCTTAAACTCTTCATTTTCTTGTTGTAATTCTATTTTCTAGGTATTGATTTCGCATTCTTTCCCTTTAACAATATTTTACCTGTTGATTTCATCATTAAAGTTTCCGTCAAGAATCTGCTCAACACCTATCTTCATCATAAAAAAAATCTTTATCATCTGATTAGCTTATCAATGATTTGCTAATTTTTGTTTTGTCAGAAAAGGAAAAAATGAGAAAAAAATTGACCTTAGTCAATAAAAACGGAGTTTTTAGGCCTAAAAACCGAGGAAAACGTGAACAAATAAGAAGGAAAAGTAGGGGGCTTGGTTAAAAAAACCTGAAAAAAACTTTATTACAAAAGAAAATTTTTTCAAGGTTTTCCTGCCAAGAAGCGAAGAGGGAAATCGGCCAAAAAGCCGAAAAACTTAATTAAAGATGAAAAATTAGAAGTTTTTTTGGCCAAAAAATAATGGGAAAAATGAGGGGTTTTTTCGGTTTAAAAAAGAAAAGAGAGAAAATTTCTCAAGTTTTTCTATCCGAAAAATGAGAAAAAAGGGTTTTTTTGGTCGAAAAACTTCATAGTAGGATGGTTTTCGGGTCATAAAACAGGAAAAACTAAATTACAGAGGACCAAAAACCTTCAATTCAGAGGAAAAATTTCTCAAGTTTTTTCTGGTGAAAAAATCTTAAGAAAGGGCTTTTTTGGTCAAAAAACCAAAAAAACCGGAAAAACTTCGTAGTAGGGAAAAAAAGGATGGTTTTTGGGTCATTAAATGGGAAAAACTAAATTAAAGAGGACCCATAAACCATCAATACAGAGGAAAAATTTCTCAAGTTATTTTTGGCGAAAAAAGATGAAAAAAGGTTTTTTTTTGGTCAAAAACCCAGAAAAACTTTATTGTACGGAAAAAAATGATGGTGTTGGTTCATAAAACGGGAAAATTTTAATACAGAGGACCCAAAAACCTTCAATTCAGAGGAAAAATTTCTCAAGTTTTTTCTGGCGAAAAAGGGCTTTTTTGGTCAAAAAACTGGAAAAACTTCATAGTTGGGAAAAAAGGATGGTTTTTGGGTCATAAAATGGGAAAAACTAAATTATAGAGCACACAAAAACCTTCAATGCTGAGGAAAAGTTTTTTCTTCCAAGAAATAAATGCATATATTGAAATAAATAAAAAAAGTTTTTTTTTTGGTCGAAGTTTTTCCTACCAAGAAATAAAGAAGGAAATTTGGTCGAAAAACCAAAAACCTTCATTAGAGAGGTTTTGATGAAGTTTTTTTTGCCAAGAAATAATGGGAAAAAGGAGGGGTTCTTAGGTTTAAAAAAGAAAAGAGAGAGAGAAAATATCTCTAGTTTTTCTAGCCAAAAAATTAAAAAAAACGGCTTCTTTGCTCAAAAAACAATATAAAAATTACCTAGGACCCAAAAACCTTCAATACAGAGGAAAAATTTGTAAGTTTTTTCGGCAAAGAAATTAAGGGAAACAAAAAGAGTGCGTTTTGGTCGAAAAACCGGAAGAAAAACTTCATTACTAGAGAAAAGAAGACAAAATACCTGGTGTTTTATTCAGGCCAAGAAAAAAGAAGGTTTTTTGGTCTAAAATCCCCCTCATTTCTTGGTCTTTTTCCAATTTTTTTGGGCCCAAAAACCCCTTGAGAAGCCCACTGAGTTCGCCTACATCGGCGCAGTTATTTCTTAGATGCCAAAAAAATAATTGCACCAAGTTTCCATCATTTTCTTCCCCTCTAACCTTTTTTTTTTTTTCTAATTTTCTTTGCCTCAAAGATTAAAAGTTAGCAAACTTAATAAAAAGCTAATAATTTTTTAGTTACCCCAAAATAAAATTGATCGGACCGCAATAAAAAATTGAAATGAAATCGAATATTGACATGTTCTTCCATTTTAAATGTTATAAGTTACGTTTTTAAAATAAAAAAACGGCCGTCGCAATAAAACAGGTTGTAATGGATCTCTGTTATAATCACGTCCTCATCCCCTCCACCTTCAGACTAATCCACTCTAAATGCGTTAATTAGACTAAAGCCCACCAATTAAAGGCTTATAAGTGTAATTTTCTTATGAAAAATTTACAAGTAGAACTTTTCTATACTTTTTAGATTTTATTTTTTCCCGGGTGTTCTAATCATTTTTCTATTTATATACGCTGAACCAGAGAAATTGGGTATTTTTATTGGTTATATTCTTGTCTCACACCACACAAGTGATGTGAAAAGGTTTCGAGGATCACAAAATTTTCCACGATGAAAAACAAGAATATAAAAAAAAGTGTTCGTCTTCCACATGTGTACGTGTCTTTTTCCGTCTTTTTTTTTCTGCGAGGAAGTTGATTTGCCAAATTTATTAAGAATCGATTTTTTTAAGTTCCAACTGAGGTATAAATTGCGACTGAAGTTTTAACGAGTTGTTCAATTAAATCACGTCAATTTTTTGTTCCTTCTGCTCTTGTTTATTGCTAATAAAACCCAAGTTAGAACTCTGTTTAAGCTACCTGTTTTATTTAACATGTTCACTTTACTGCGAGTCCTTAATTTTTAATTAAACACAAATTCAACCGTCCTAGAAACTCAACGGGAAATTAAATATGTTTTAAATTTTTTTAATTAGAATTTCCCACTGTAGAAAGGTAAACCACTTTCCTTCTTTCTTGCATTTTTTTACTAAAGAAGTTATTATGATACCTCCACGTCGGGTTTTGGGGGTCTTCCAGACCCCGGAGGGTCAAATGGAATCTTTACCGATCTCAACTTTGTCTGTGGTGCCGGCCGGCCGTAGCATTTTTTTCCGGAATACTTTACGGCCTCAGTTTTCAACCGATTTTCACAAAATTTTCTTTAGTCAGTGAACTAGAAACTGACGTGGGGGATTTTTGAATTTCGATAAAATGGCGGAGATATGTCTGTTTGAAATTTTAAACCAAATTTTTATTATTTCGTCGCGTTAGTTCTAACACCGGATAAGTCATTTTTTATAAATTTTGAGTTTGGCATTGTTTCTGATGGTAAATTTTGTGTAGAATCGAATTCCGTTGGTAGTTTAACCCTATTACCAACAGAAAACGCCTAGTTTACGATTTAGCCAACAGGTAATGCATTGATTCTAATGAGAAATTAATCCGTATTTTGGCACTCCTGAAAACCTAGGATAAATGACTTATCCGGTGTTAGAAGTAACGCGATGATTTACTCCTTATATTTTTTGCGAATTTTTGGTGTAAAAAAATGATAATTTTAGTAGGGAGAAATTTCATACTTCAACGCCTTACGAGAGGGACCTCTCCTGGGGAAAAATCCCATTATTTCTACCTTCATACTTGGAAATTTTTTCGGAAAAAAAGCGCAAATTTACAACAGAAAACTCGAAAAAATTTTCAAAAAAAAAAAAACTTTTCCTACCGTAATACTTTCCCTCCTTATACCCCCCCCCCTCCGTTATACTTCCCCTCCCTTATACCTCCCTCTCCGTTATACTTCCCCTCCGTTATACTACTGGTTTCAAAGAAATCTCTTATTTGATGATAAAATATAAACAAATTGTTTTGAAGAAAAACAACTTAATCTCACTCTGTTATTTAGAAGAGGCTTGAAAACAATATTGATTGAAAAATCCGGCTGACAACCTTAATCTGGTTTAATACCGTGAAAAAATAAATTCATCCCTACTTCCACAATTCTTCCATTTTTTCTCCTGTTTAATCTAAATATAATTTTTTGCCTGTAAAAAAAAGATTTTAGCCGTCAAACTTGTTAGTTTAAATTATTCTTGTTTTCTTTTGCCCTAGAGGCTTAAAAAAATGATTTGAATTATTCAATAATTTATCACGGGTATGTTAAAAAAAGTGAACATGGGGGTCCTTAAAGGATTTTTAAAAAAATGTTTACGAATCTGAGAACCATTAATAAAGACGGGCGGAAACAAATCCCCGGAATGGGACTGTGACAAATAGAGACGATCGGTCCAAATTACGAATTGTAAATCAAAAACTTTTATCATTGGAGGTCAACCGACCTTAGAGAGAAACCGTCGCATAATTCATCCGTTCCGCTCGCGCATATATCTCCCGCAAAATCCCCTCTTCTATTTGTTTTCATACGCCTGGAAATCCCTTGACAATAATGGATTCAGAAAAATTGAATAGAAAATTTTCTGTTTTAGTGGAATTTTTTTTTTATAACTTTCCTTTTGTTAAAATAGATATGTAGATTGTGTTTTGAAATACCGGAGACGCTAGGTCAGAAATTGGGGTTTATGCAAATTAGCGGTGAGGGAAAAGCTAATCCCTTTTAACCTCAAGGGTGCTCAGCCTTCCTAAAGCATACGTCTGTACATCGTCAACAAACTTAACATCAAACATAACCTTTGAATTTAATTAAGATACTGGTTTCGACAAAAAAAAAAGTTATTCATATTTTCTTAGGAAAAAATTTTACAGAATGCTACTTGCTGCTTTGAAAATCAGTTGTCGGATGGAGCCCATAGCAGGCTCATTGTGGCTTTCGTTTTTCCGAACTGTCTTTAAATTAACTAATTTCAAAAATTAACTTTTCTTTCGGTAAAAACATCCCTTTTTGTCTCAAAATTAAAGACTTTTTAGACTTTTTTTCTGGACCACAAAAACACCCTTGGCTACGAAAGATTGTGATTATAGACCAGCTGGATGCAATAAATTTGTCTGACTTGTGCAGGATAATTTGTTTGAAAAAAATAATAGGTTATTTGGAAGTTTGTTTTGGGATTAAAATTTTGATCTGGCAATTTTGCTTCTAACTTTAGGTCAAAGAAATGTTATTGGACTACCCCCTTGTAAGGTTTTCTTTCGGTAAAACATCCCTTTTTTGTCTCAAAATCAAAGATTTTTTAGACGTTTTTTTCCGGACCCCAAAAACACCCTTGGCTACCAAATATTGTGATTAATTGACCAGCTGGATGCAATAAATTTGACTGAGTTGTGCGGGATAATTTTTTTGAAAAAAAAAAAAAAAAAAAAAAAAAAGTTATTTGGAAGTTAGTTTTGGGATTAAAATGATCTGGCGATTTTCGCATCTAACTTTAGGTCAAAGAAATGTTATTGGATTACCCTCCTTGTACGATTTTTCTTTCGGTAAAAACATCCCTTTTTTGTCTCAAAATTAAAGACTTTTTAGACTTTTTTCTGGACCCCAAAAACACCCTTGGCTACGAAAGATTGTGATTAATAGACCAGCTGGATGCAATAAATTTGACTGACTTGTGAAGTATAATTTTTTGAAAAAAAAAAAAAAAAAAAATATTTGGACGTTAGTTTTGGGATTAAAATGACCTGGCGATTTTCGCATCTACTTTTAGGTCAAAAAAATGTTATTGGATTACCCTCTTTGACCGGTTTTTTTTCGGTAAAAACAGCCCTTTTTTGTCTCAAAATCAAAGACTTTTATAGGTTTTTTTTCTGGATCGCAAAACCACCCTTGGCTAAAAAAGATTGTGATTAGAATTAGACCAGCTGTATGCAATAAATTTGACTTGTTTGTGCAGGATAATTTTTTACGCAGCATGAGGTTGTCTGTGGTGCCGGCCATCTCCAATTTTTCCACTAGCAATTTTCATCCAATTTTTTGTCTTATTTACTCTCTACTTAAAGAACTTAAAGAACGGCTTTAAAAACCGGTTTTAATAAAACTTTATGAGTAGACATGAATTAGTTATTTTACAAGACACTTTAAAAAAAAGGGAAAGGGAAAAGAGAATAAAAAAAATCTAAAAATTCCTGTATAATACGAATTCCTCTAAATCGCTCGAAGAGAAAGGGGTTAAAAAACGAGAGGTGGAAAAAAAAAGTTTCTTGATACATATTTCATTACGAGTCGTCCCCCATCGAAAAGAAAAACCCTCCTCATTCGAAATCGTCGTAAAACTGTTAAATTATTTAATACTGGTCCCCGTGCTTGAAGGTCCGAACGTTTAAACGTGGATTAAAATTTTCGTTAATGGCTTTTGACGTTCGGAATAAATGAGTCAGAATTTTGTAACACGGGATTATAATCAATAATAGAAAGAGGTTGTTTACTTTTGTTGTAACAAGAGAAGAGAAGGGGTCCCACAATAGGCAGTCGCTATTGATACTGGAACCGAGGTTTAATGGGAAATGGAACCGTTCGGAGTGGAGATATTTGCCGTATACCGCACTACCCTCTTTCACCTACCGGAAATCCCATTAAAACACATTAAGGATTTTTGTTAAAACTCAATTTCGGTAGTCAAACATTTTTTTTCAGGCTGCAATCTAGTTCGGGTTCCTATTTGAACACCTGCGTTGAATCTTCTTGTGTTTTGTTTTTTTCGGACCGGCCGGCCGTAACCACAGACAAAGTTGAGATCGGTAAAGATCAATATTCGATTTGACCCTCCGGGGTCTTGAAGACCCCAAAAACCCGATGTGGAGGGTATTACAATGATTTCTTTAATGAAGTTACAAAAGGATATCAAGGATCAAGATTTGAAGAAAAGTTAGGACGTTAAAATATAGGAGGGGGAAGTATAACGGAGGAGGGAGTATAAAGTAGGGGAAGTGTAACAGAGGAGGAAGTATAAAGGAGGGAAAGTATAACGGGGGGAAGTACAAAGGAGGTGAAGTATAATGGAGGAGGAAGTATAAAGGAGAGGGAAGTATAACCGAGAGGAAAGTACAAAGGAGGGGAAGTATAAATGAGGGGATTTTTTTCTGAAAAATTTTTTAAATTTTTTTCAATTTTCCGAGTTTTCTTTTTTGAATTTGCGCTTAGTTTTTCTGAAAATTTTTCTAAATTCTTATTTTTTCGAAAATTTTTCTAGTGTCAAGGTAGAAATAATGGGATTTTTGCCACACCGAAAATTATGAAGGGAGGGGAAGTATGAGGAGGGGAAGTATAACGGAGCGGAAAGTACAAAGGAGGGGAATTTTTTTTTTTTTTTTTTTTTTTTTTTTTTTTTTTTTTTTTTTTTTTTTTTTTATAGAAGAATGGGATTTAACCGATGAGCAAGAGGCCTTCTTCCTCATCGGTTAATCCATTCTTCTTCTTTTCTGGACTAGCCCATAGGCCATTTAAGGGAGGGGGGAGGACCCAGGCGGGGGCTCTCGCCATATTGCCGTGGCGCCCTATCAGGGCCAACTCCAGAGGAGTGGCCAGACCAATTTATCGCGGATTTTGTGGAAGAATATTTATTTGGAATTTAACTTCCAAACAAAAATCCCTACACCCAACCCGGGATCGAACCCCGGTCTCCAATGGTGGAAGTCCAAGACTGAACCTTCCAGCCACGGAGCCGGTTTTTATTATACCTACGGTTTTTATAACGGAGGGGGAATATTTTTTTTCCAAAAATTTTCCAAGTTTTTCTTAGTATCAAGGTAGAAAAAATGAGATTTTTGCCCAAGAGAGGTCCCTCACGTAGGGCGTGGAAGTATGAAATTTGTCCCTACTAAAATGATAATTCTTGTTTAAAAAAATGATAATTTTTTTACACCCAAAAATCGTAAAAAATATAAGGAGTAATCAATGAAAATTTCGTGAAAATCGGACCAACGGTTCGGCCGCAACAAATTTTTTAAAATTACAAACAGACATATCTCCGCCATTTTTTCGAAATTCAAAAATCGCCCTCATTAGTTCTTTGTTCACCGACTAAAGAAAATCTGGTGAAAATCGGTTGAAAACTGTGGCTGTAAAGTGTTCCGGAAGAAAAATGCTACGGCCGGCCGGCACCACAGACAAAGTTGAGATCGGTAAAGATAAATATCCGATTTGACCCTCCGGGGTCTGAAGACCCTTCCCCAAAAACCCGACGTGGAATCACAATAACTTCTTTAAGGAAGTTAAAAAATTGACCGAATCATTTCGGTATTTTAAAATTTTATGAGGTAGGTAACGCTTTTGTATTGGACAACTAGAGACGTTTAAACGTTGAAATAATAATAAACAAAGATTTAGAGGCTTTATTTTCAAGAGCCCTTATTATAAGGTTGTAAAGATGTCTACTAGCTATGCGGTAAAAAAATGCGGGCCACGGGAGAATAATAGAAGGCCCAGAATACATTATTCATAACAAAGTAGAACCTATCTAATATTCGAAGCTAAACTAAGGCTCCAAGTAAACTCCTCTAAAATGAGCTTCTGATTAGTTTGAAATGATGTAGGTCGGAGTCCAAGTTTGTGAAGCCTCCAGGGAGGTGGACAATGAAAGTTATTCTGATGAATGCGGCCCCCCAACGGCTTTATTAGAGATTAAGAAATTAAAAATTTTTTTTTTCCCCCAGCTTGAGGAGCGATAAGGTTAATCTAGTCTATCCTTCCACGTCCAAGGGATTTGAAGTCTAATCTTCCCATCAGCTCAATCCTAGCCACAGGTTAAAAATTTTATGGGAGAAATTAAAGGATGACTCGAGGGCAAAAAGATAAAGTTTTAATATAAAAGGAAGTGTTCCTTTAAAAGGAAACTGGAAGAATGAAGAGGGTGGACTTTTTTTTTGTATTAGAAAACTGGGCGCTTTAATTGGCCATTAGCCTGCTACAATACGAGCATTGTTTTCGTTCGTTCGAATTCTCATTGTCCTTTACAGAAAGAAATTGAAGGTTGAGGACAAACAATGCTCAAGATACATCCTTATTTTAATTAAGAATTCAGATTCCTAATCTGAGATTAAAATTGCGTATCGTGGATTATTGCATAATCAAAAGACTTTTGAGAAAAAAGGATTTTTAATTAAAAGAAAAGTCCTTTTGCTGTTTTTTCGGTCGAGGGAACCTCAGTTTTTGCCCAATTTAAAGACGAAAATTTACACTTTTTACATCTTTTCTGGGTTTTTAGACTTGAAAAGTCCTTTTGAGTGATGAAGCGTTTTTCCCTTTTGAAGGTCGGATTAAAGTAGCTCGTGGAAATCTGGACGTTCAAAGGAGCTCTGGGCAAAGAGAAAGACTTTATTAAAATAAGGCGGCGGGGTAAATATTTGGAATGGGACTTCCTTGCGGGGCTACAACTCAGAAACTTTCATTATAGCTTCTCTCCCATACGGTAAGAGAATTATGAATTCTCAAGGGTACTTTAACTTATCCATTAAACTTCACATTCGTTAAATTTTCAAATAAAGCCTTATCTTGTTCTGCTTTAAAAGCTAGTTTATTAATTCGTAAGAAACTTTACGCACTTTAAACAATTTTGCACATAAAATAACGTTCTTCTAAGCGGTTCATCCGGATTTTTGTGTAAGAGAAAAATATGACGGCTGTAGAATATCTTGGACTATGAAAAGCGCTCAAAAGCAACATTCACATCACGCCTTTTCCAATTCGTGTAATCCTCTTATCTCGTGTCTTCCCCTACTTTTAACCAATCATCGTTTTATATCCGTCTAAAGGCTTAATGCGTAAACCGTTAAGGCTTTGTGACGTAAAAAATATGTTTGTACATTTAGAAATACTCTTAAAACTAAGGGGAATCGTCAAAACTTCAAGATATCTGTGGTGACTGCCGTCGCCATCATTTTCGGGAAATCTTCACTGCCGTTTTTATCCAATTTTCACCGAATTTTTATAGGACCTTCCTTTCTTCACCCTCCGTTATACTTCCCCTCCGTTATACTTCCCCTGCCTTTATACTTTCCCTCCGTTCGTTATACTTCCACCTCCGTTATACTTCCACCTCCGTTATACTTCCCCCTCCGTTATAATTAAACCAGTACTTTTACATTAATTATTTTTGTAGGGAGAAATTTCATACTTCCACGCCTTACAAGAGGGACCTCTCTTGGGCAAAATGCTATTATTTCTACCTGATTAAGAATATTTGGTGTAAAAAATTTTCATTTTTTTTACACTAATTATTATTTTAGTAGGGAGAAATTTCATACTTTCACGCCTTACAAGAGGGACCTCTCTTGGGCAAAAATCCCATTATTTCTACCTTGATACTTAACAAAATTTTCGAAAAAAAAACTTAAAAAGTTTTTCGGAAAAAAAACTTAGAAGAAAGAAAAGAAAGAAACTTCCCCCTCCGTTATACTTCCTCCTCCGTTATACTTCCCCCTCGGTTATACTCCCCCCCCCCTATATTGTTACTTCTCTTTAAGGAAGTTCCCGTCGGGGCCACCTTCAGACTAGTACTTTTTTACGTAAAACCTTCATATTTGCCTTAAAAAAACGATTTTTTAGGCTTATAAATCAATTAAAAATTTATCAACATTTTTTTAATTAAAAGTAAAAGTTTCTCTATTTTTAATTACAACATATTTGCATATTCATGATTCAACTACGCCCTTGAATTTTCGAAGTGAGGATTTTCCCGATCCTATTAGTCAAAGCTCGTCTTAATTTAGATAAATAAGGGTTGATGTCATGACATGGAAATTTATTCATGGACCTCTCATTATTCAAGCTGGAAATAGCCTGTGGATCCTCTCAAGGTCCGAGGGCCATAATGACCAAAAAAACTTCAAAAACCATCAATAATAACGGACAAACAAAAAAGAAAAATCAACTTGAAAAGTTAGTTTTTCTTGGAAATAAATTCATCCCAGAGGGACGGAAAAAATTAAATTTCAAACAGAATGAACGATCAAAGCTACAAAAGAAGAACAACCCCTTCCTAGTTCATATTATTATTTTTTAAAAACAAGAAAAAAATTGTATTCGTTTTGTCGACCCTACGAATCCAGATGACAACCGTGAAAAAGGGATGATCCGATGACGGGGAAAAATCCAATTTTTTATACGTGTTTTGTGTCAAAAAAAATATATAAAAAAACTATTTTTTAACAATAAAATTTTTTACTTCTCCAATCGTATTTTATTG
>JACGAQ010002279.1:0-43468 GCA_014119065.1 Orius insidiosus | reverse complement strand
TGTTTAGATTTAAATTGTTTGTAAAAACCACAGTAAGCGGATGGAATACAATTTTTATTAACGAGACTCATTAGATCATTGAACTTGTTCAGTGGGATTTCTGGTGGTTTTATATGCTCGACTTTCATCCCAGCTGTCCATAAGTTCTCTCTTTCAAAAGATTCTCTCTTTCTATTTCATAAATTGATTGTTTTTGAAGCCCTGAAATGGTGAGCAGCATGAACAGTATTTTTGCTGATTGTCGACGAAATGTTTCAGATTTTTCCCTTGCTTGGTCATCTTCAGTAACATTTAACTGACAAGTGAACTAATACAATTACTACTTATGTTGTCACAGGTAGAGTTTGTCTTAACATCGGACGGTTTATTCAGCCGCAGACAAGACGGAACAAAGCCTCTGTGCAGAGGAAAAGCTTTTAGTATTCCTTCACTGGATTGGCAATGGCTCGCAATACCATAGAGTGGCTTCCATGCATGGTATTTCTAAAGCCACTGTGTGCAGAATTGTAAACGAAATTTCAAGCACTCTCTCTCTCGGGTTATGTTAAAAGACTGTTCGCTGGCCCAACGATGCTTCTTCCATTCCAGGGCAATTCTATCGGAAAGGTGGCTTCCCATCAGTTTGCGGGTGCGTCGACGGCACTATGATTAACATTGATGCGCCAACTGCTCATGAAGAGCAGTTTGTCAATCGCCATGGAAATCATGCCCTGAATGTTTTAGTGATTTGTGGGCCAAACTACGAGATCTTTGCTATCAACGCTAACTGGCCAGGGAGTATCCATGATGCTAGGGCTTCGTAAATCCGCAGTACACCGACAATTTGAGGGAGGATGGCGTTCCTTTCCAAATGCGGTCGTTTTGGGAGATTCAGCCTATCCCTTGAAAAAATGGTTGATGCCTCCCCTTCATCGCCATCCTGACGATGCATCGCGATGTAGCGGAAAAGCGTTATAACCAACGCCACAAATCAACAAGGCGTCTTGTAGAAAATACTATAGGGATTGTTAAAGAGCGCTTCCCTTGCCTCAACCATCTGCGTGTGGAGCCGCAGGTAGCTGCAAGAATTGCTAATAGTTGTGCGATATTGCACAACGTGGCCATTCAAATAGAGCCAGAATCTGTAAGCGTACCGATCAATGATGAAGATGACGCTGAAGATCATGGAGATGAAGAAGTTCATGAAGTGGAGATGGATGCAGAGAACCGTCTTCAAGATTTCCTAAATTGTTTCAGAAATTAGTTTTTTTTATTTTTTTTAAATTTTAATAAAACAACCTCGATAAAATGACGTGAGTGTTTTTCTTGTAATGGAAAAAGGACCACAATCCCCAACTATTTGTTTAACTTGTTGATTAATCCTAAATTTGACTTTTACTCGGAAATTAAATTCTATTAGTTGGTTGAAGGTTTATCCCTAGTATGCTGATTATTAATTACCAAGATAAAGAAAGTGAAGTAGGAAGATGGCTTACCGGGCTTTTCGGGTTGCCCTTTTTGAATCCCGATGAAGTGGAAGACTGTTTTGTTGAAGATTTTATGAGCGTCAGGCCAGACCACGCAACTTAAGAAGGTTTTTCTAATTATGTATTTAGTGGACAACTATATTGAAAAGGGCTCAACGTTTCCACCACATTTATGGGCAACTTGGGAAATATCATCGGCAAGAACAACTAACGCGTGCGAAACATTCCATTCCCCGCTTAAAACCAACTTTTCGGCACCACATCCAAATATTTTGTTTTTGTAGAAGTCTTAATAAATTTGCAAACCGATGTGTACACTAAATTACAAAGTAAATCCGCGAAATCAGAAAATAGTGAATTTAAAAAAAAGAAAATAAAAATGCAAAATATTATAAATGCCTCCAATTCAAGAAAAATTGACAGAAAAACGTTCGTAAAGCTTGTAAGCCACCATTACGCATAAAAATTAAAGTGACAAATTATTTTTTAATAAATTTTTAAAAATACATAATAGTAATATTTTTTCCCACACCCAGAGCACTAAGCACACGCGACTAAGCATGTCATTATTGTCACTAAGCATTATTGGGAACGCGACTAACCAAGCGACAGATGAGAGGTGGGGGAGGGGTGATGGTCTGGGGAGCTATCACGGCATCAGGCGTTTAACTGCTAGAAAAGTCTCGGGACGAATGAATAGCTTGCAGTACTTAAAACTTATACGCGAAAAAGTATTGAACTGGATGAATTCCAAGTTCCCGGATGGAGATTATTATTTTTTACAGGACAACGCGCCATGTCATGTCTCCAGATTATCAAAACAAGGGTTGTCTGATAAGGGTCTGAAAGTTTTAGAGTGGCCATCCTGCTACCCAGACCTCAACCCAAAAGAGAATTATTGGACGTCTTTAACGGAGGAAGTTTATAAAAATTGGGCGCACCATACCGACGAAGAGCTGTGGCAAGCAATAAAAAAAGCTGGGCAAACTATTAGAGACCGGAAGCCTGATTTGCTAAAGAATTTGTGTACTTGGATGAATCGAAGATTACTAAAAGTTATTGAAGGAGAAGGAAAAACGATTGATTATTAGCTTTTAGTGTTTTTTTTTTTTTTTCAATGTTTTTTTATATGTACAAAAAAATTTGGCCAACTTAGTTAATATGAATTTATCTTGAAAATACGTACATGTAAATAAATAACTTCCTATTAAAGCAATTTTGTTTTTATTACCATACATAAATCTATAGTACATTGTGCATGTATAACCTATTTTTGTACATTTTTTTTCCCAGGAATCTATGGATTATAATAGAAAAAACCGGTGTACAAAAAAACTTGGCCAGGAGTATAATTTGGGCGCTGTAGGTATCGGTAATGACAGCAGATTAAGGGTACCCCTGGAGTCCTGGCGCAGTTGGCCTTTTTTCGGCGCAGTTGGATAGAGCCCCCCCCCCCATTAGTATGGGGGTAACCCAGATATCATTAGGCAGGTCTAGGAACGTGTACGAGAATCATAGCCGAATGCTAGCTCAGCCGCACACCACCCTAGGCCGCAAGAAGCTGCCAGCCTTCTTGCATCTGCAACCTTAAGTCTAGCGGTGCGAGTTCGGGATGACGCTCAGCAAAAATTTTAGAGGTCACCATGGAATTTTGATGGTTTTGGAAAAAATTTTCGGTCATTTTATTGGGGAATATTTTGTTCTCGGCATTTCGATGGGTTTGAAAAAAATTTTCGACCATTTCGGTCATTTTATTGGGGAGTATTTTGTTGGGAATATGTTTGTAACGCTAACGAGGCTCTGTCGCCCAGGGGAAAGTCAGGTGTGGAGAAGCCTGTTGTATGCTGGCAGCTTCTCCTTGCGGCCTAGGGTCCCTCAGGACTCGGCGGACCCCCTCAGCGCTAATATCGATATCATCTGATAATCTTAGTTTTTTCTTTAAATTTGGACGGCATTATCCACCTCGCCCGATCGGATAGAGCGGAGAATACCGCGTTTATACGCTTCAGAAAGTTTGGGTTTCCGCCCAGCTTTGTTTTTTAAAATGCCTCCCGCCAAGTTTTTCTATAGTACTATTATTCCTCAATTTGCTTATGAAGCCTGCCGAGCAATTAAATTTCTGGCTCACACACATAGAAAAGCGTTGAAAAATTTCCAACTTACTTCCTATTTGCTTCTAAGCACCAAAGGACGAGCAGGAAAGGACGAGGTGAAAAACTTCACCCCAGACATGTTCAACCAACCATAAAATTTGGGGGAGGTAGCATCATGGTATGGGGGTGCTTTATGGCAGGAGGTGTTGGTCTCCTAGAAAAAATAGAGGGAAAAATGAAGGCCGTTGACTACGTCGAAATTCTGAACAGAAGCTTGAAGGGAAGCTTAAGAAAGCTAAACCGAAGAAAGCAAGACGTGATTTTTCAGCAGGATAATGACCCGAAGCACACCGCTAGGGTCACCAAAAAGTGGTTGGAGGAGTACAAAATCTCTGTGCTGGATTGGCCTCCTCAATCCCCGGACTTAAACCCTATTGAAAACCTTTGGGCGCAGCTTAAAAGGTCGGTCGCTGATTTTACGGGTACGGCTTCCAACACCCAGGAATTATGGGAGAATGTTGCCAAAAATTGGCAAAAAATTACATCAGAGCAATGTGTGAAATTAGTTCAGAGTATGCCCAAAAGAATAAAAGCCGTCCTGGACGCAAAAGGAGGTTATACTAAGTATTAATACCACAAACCTCATAAGTCAAACAATTGATCACATATCAAGATTCGTTATTATCATGTAAGAACATTCAATAAATTTTTTCTTCTGGCAATAAAATATTTTCCTTTAATTAGAATCCCAAATAACATTTTAGAAACAAATTTAGTATAATTTAAAATTTTTTAATGCAGGATAACATATGAAATGTAAATTTTTGTATGTGATGTGATCAATTTCGTGAGTCACTGTAAATATTATAATACGTTCCTAGATTTTTGGTAAGTATAATATTATCTTCAGTACTGATAAAGATGAATGCAAGTGAGGAAGTTAGCTTTATGTATAGCAAAATAGTAATGGTAGTGAAAATTCTCATGATTTTTCCAAGTACGCGACATTAAAAACTACGGGCGAAACAGCATGGAAATGCTCAGTAAAACAATGTAACGCTAAAATTTTTACTCAGGACATTGATTGGATTGTCCATAGGGAGACAGGAAGCCATAATCATGAACCGAAATTGACGGCAAGGGAAATTGTGAATAACGCGGTGACTAGTAAGGTAGAAGAAAATTCTCATCTACCTCCATTAAAAATAATTCTGTCCGAAATAAAGAGCGGGATGCTTAATGACCTAAAGACGCCTTAACGACCAAGCTAAAAAAAAATTTTTGGAGCAGCAAATTCAATTGTTCAATTTTTTTTTTTCATCGGGCGTTTGAGGTATTTGTTTAAGGCAAATGTTTTAATTTTTGAATTAGTACTTGACAAAGAGGAACGAGTTCCGTTTAGGGTTGATTCGATATGGCCTCCCTTCCGATATTTTATCCGATACGATAATTTTCAAAATATCGTATCGGATTAAATATCGGATGAACCGATATATCGGAAGGAAAATATCGCGCTAATTCCGAAATATCGTGATATACCGCATCGGATGTTAACAGTTATCCGTGTGTTGCCCCATTTTTCTTTCGGATTCATATCGTAAAATATCGCGATATCGGTAAGGAATATCGTATCGGATATAATATCGGAAGGAAAATATCGGAAGTATCGCAACAACCCTAGTTCCGTTTTTGCGTTTTCAAATGCCATCCTGTATTTTCCTGAGGAAGAAAATACTACCCCTAGATATTGGTATGATTTTGAGGTCTCAATTATTTCAGTTCCGTAGTGGAAATTCGGCTGCGACTTCATCTTCGGGCTTTTGTGGAATATGACAATCCTTGTTTTTCCTGCGTTAACCGTTAAACCATTATCCGTACAATATTCCTTGAGTATGTTCAGGCCTTTTTGGGTTTGAACGGCGTCGTCTGAGGTTATTACTAGGTCGTCTGCGTATCCCAAAACGTACAGGCTTGTCTTTCCATCGATGCAGACCCCTCTAGCTCCCCTTTTCTGCAGGAAGTCGTCGAGATCGCTGGTGTAAAGATTGTATAATATAGGGCTTGCTGAGTCGCCTTGAAGTAATCCTTTTGTTACCTCCACTTTATCCGTTTTCCCATTTTCCGTCGCAATCGAGATTTTTGCATTTTCATATATAGATCGAAAAACGTTGATTATAAGTACACTGACTCCGATTGAGTATAATTTTTTTCCATAGAGACGAGTGGTCGATTGAGTCGAATGCCTTTGAAAAGTCGATGAAGTTGGCGTAAAGGTACCCTCCTTTTTTCGAGATTTTTGACTGAATTGTAGCATTGAGGATGAAGATATTGTTCATACAAGAGCGACTTTTCCTGAATCCGGCCTGCCATTCGCCTATTATGCCGTTGTCCTCAATCCAATTTTGTAGTCGAGCTGATAAGATTGAAGTAAAGATTTTTAATATGGTGTTCATCAGCGCAATTGGTCTGTAATTCTGAGGTGATTGTTGGTCTCCATTTTTAAAAATCATTCGTATTCCTGACTTGTCACCGCCGGACTTTTTCCTGTCCAGCAGCGTCCCCACCACCAGCGATCTTCAGTCAGGACGTTCAGAACGAGCTTCGCACAAATTTTTCTAATGCCGAGATCTACCGTTATGATGCGCTGAACGTTGATAGGACATTCCCAGTATGTCAGATACCAGACGAATAGATAAACGTCGATCCGAGTTCAAAAGAGATTTGACTTTCGCCACGCAGTCGTCCGTTCGTGATGTCAACGGGCGACCGACGCGGTGGTCATCTTCAACAAGGTCCCTCCCCTCCCGGAACAATTTGTGCCACTCAAATACAGTCGAGCGACTAGCAGCAGCATCACCGTAGGCCTCCTTAATTATTCCGTACGTCTGGGTAGCCGTTGTTTTTAGTTTAACGCAAAATTTGATAGCGTTACGCTGCTCGGAGATTTCGCTCCATCTCAGGCTTCGACGAGGTAGAGGTTCAAAGGATCTCACGTACTGACTCAACTACTGCCCCCAGGCGGCTGAAAAAAAATGTGAGTGCTCCCGAAGGTCTCCTCTACAACGCTCAACCAGCCGTTCCCCCCTCCACTGCACAGTGGGGCAAAACCGAGAAGCTGCGCTTAAAACTCTCTCAACGGTCAGGATTAAATTCTAGAAGCTTGAACAGTATGTATTTTGAAGAATTTTTCTCGCTGAACACGATGGTGAAGTCAGATTTTCAAAAATGTACTCGGGAGAGGGTCAAACATTCAAAACAAGCCAAAAGATGTATGAAAGTTTAATTATTTTATTTTACTTACTAAGAAGATGTGTACATTTGATTTTGTTGATAACTTCCGATATTATTGAGTCACAAATACCTCTCAAAAATAAACAATTAAAAGCCCGTTGCACTTGATATTACTAATTTATTTGTTACTTGGATAATTATTTAACACTCTCAGTGCGGCGACCGTGTATACATCGTCAAGAAAGTTCCTTTCTCTGTGCGGCACGATGTATACATTGTCAGTTCATGCGCCTTTTAAAATGCGATTTTCGATACTTAAAATAGTGAATTTCGCTCAACCGTTGATTTTATTTAATTTTTAAAAGGTTTTTATACCTAAAAACGGCCTAAGCTTGACGTTAGTCCTTTTTCTTCATTTCGATTTTGACTTTCAAAGTAGACGGTTAAACCTGCTACTTCACGGAGAAGTTTTCAGTTCAATTTTGGATTATTTTTCAACTTTTCGGCTGTAAGTTTTTTTAAATAATATTTCTAAAACTATTAATTAGCTTATGAACCCAAATTTTGGCAGTTTTCGTTAATATAAAATAGTTTTTAGACCAAATGAGTCGAAAAAACCAAAAGCGTTCCTTCACTCATTCGGACCTTTTACTATCCATTTCGGGGATTATCCGTTTTATTTTTCTAATTTTTGTTCTATTAAGTTAAATCAAACACAAAATTCAATATTAGGTTCAACCATAATACGTTTCAATCATTATTTTTAATATAATATAATAAAAAAGAGAAGACTTCCAAACGGCCAAGAGCAGCGGCGTTCTCGGAAACTAAAAATATGAACGGTAGCGGTTCGGTCTCTTTCACCCTAAAAACAAGTTGGTTTCTTTTTACCTTTTTCAACTTTTTTTTTATTAGGGCCTAAAATTAATTTAGTTTTTAAGTAGATTTTATTTAAAATTATTCACTCTTATTAATTATTTAGCTTTAAAAAAAATTCTGAATTCCGTTTCTAACATTTTCAAGCATTCTCAATAATCTTAAAATTGATCTTAATCTTTCATTATCGTCGTGACTTGTTTTGTTTTAACGTTTTTTTTTTTCCAAACGTTTTTTCTCCGGCAGGTCATTTCACCGGATTTGAGGTACCCTTTCACCTACTTACGTGATGACAGTGTTTTGACAAACAAATCGTTAAAATTAACTAAAGTCTCCTTTCTAATCCCCAACGGTTTTCAACGGTTTTCGGGAATCCCATATCCCTACGAGGGGCGAATAGTTTAATTTTTTATTTTCAGAAAATTAGTCTGAATTTTGGTATTACATATATGACCCAATAAAGGTCATTCTGAGGCACATAAAATAATAAACACTTATATAAATAAAAATAATAAATATTAATTATTGGATTAGGTACCTAAAACATTTAGTACCCGAGAAAATTTATATACACATTAATAAATAATAAATAATAAGCTAATGTCTAAAAAAGCCATTGGCTAAAAGTAATAGGTTGACCACTTAGAGATGTTGATCCTAGTAACAGTTCCAAAAAGGTAAGAGAAGGGGAAAAACATTGCGGGATTGCCTACAAATATGATGCATTGTGAAGGACAATTAAGCCTTATTTTTGCATAATTAAAATGGCTAATTAATTTTATACTTCATTATTAATGTTTTTGGAGGTAACTAAGTAGTTTGACGAAAAAAAAATTTGCCGCCCCAGGGTGAGATTTTCCGAAATGGCTTGCCGCATCGAGAGTGTTAAAATTGAAAATTCGATATTATTTTATAACAGTAAACAGTGACTGTAAACAGTAAACTTGTACAAATTTTAACACTGAACAGTAAAATTGTAAAATAACAATGTTCTTTTGTTAACTGAAAAATCTTATCAAGTTTATAGTTTTCTTCCAAATAAAAAATAAATAAATGAACTAAACTAAAAAATTAATTCTTGAAAATTATTCAAAGTAAATCAATGAAAATCTCCTCAGTCTTCAGGATCAATTAATAATTTCAGGATCTAAATATCGTAATATGTATTATATACGAATTAGCAGATGATGGTATCCGGAAAGATGAAGAGGCAGATGATAACTTGGTTGACTGACTCTATGCTAGTCCACATCCATTGGGTCAGCCAACTTATCATCTCTCTCAGGCTGATCTTCATCTGCATGATCATCATAATCATCTGTAATTATGTCTTCATCCCGAATGCTGAGGAGAAGCTGCTGTGCTTCTATTTCTAGGTCTACCGGGTTCGCTTTCCATTGGGGTCTCAAAGAAGATATCAAAGGATCGGATGACACTAATAGATTGTTTATTATATCTTCGTTTGTTGAGATGCGGGAGCATTTGCGGCTGTTATTCAGTCGAAATCTTCTGAAGTCTTTATTCCTGGATTCCTGTGCTTCTTCTGACATCCAACCAATTGGCATGGGAGCAGAGTCTAACAATATTTTTCCGTGAAGAAGGATCATATGGACTGACGAGGGCATGTAATACCAACTGTATTTGCTAAGATACAGTTCATAGGTTTCCCAACAATATTTTTCAAATTTCGTAGAATCGATGCTGTGGCCACTAGCCAAAACTTGAAGCACAATGTAGAACCGGTGAATAAGGTCTTCGTTTACTCCTGTTCCTTCTGCAGCAACCTTCCAGCTTTTGAAAAAACGGCGAGCTGTATTTCCATCGTTGGTCGATCCAGCACCATGTTTTGGTAAATCTACAGCTATACCCAATCTCGCCTTCAAGTTTTTCTGTATTCTTTTTTTGGTTACTTCTTTTAATGCTTTATCCTCAGCCGATCTTGCACTCCATTTTTCGAAGGGGAGCCGATACCCGATATGGAGGATGCATTCCATAAATCTAATCCAAGCATGGAGAGTGGACATTCCGTAAGCTGCGGATGTGTCTTTGATGGCTTTCAACTTCAAAGCTGACAGACAGTTCATCTCTGTAGGTTTTGCTCCACAAAGACAACATGATGATGAGGAAGCTGTGTCCGTGATGGATTTCCTGATCTTACCGTCAATCATCGTTAAATGTAATTCATGTTGGACTGTGAAGCAGATGTCGTTGATTTTGACTGAGGTCGTGGCGAGATTTTCGATTTCCGATTTCACACTTTCAACGTCATTCAATACCCTGGTTGGTGTTTCTTTGGCAAAAGCAAAGCTAATTTGGACGGCACATCCTCGTGGAGCAAGGGCGAGGATTCACTCAACATTTGAGGCCATCAGAAGAAACCATTTGAAGGGGCACGGCCGAAAACATGAAAACGTTTTCGTCAGAAGTGTTACCATCACTAAAAACTTGTTTATAGATACTTTGACTTGAAGCTCCGTCACATCCCCACTTCCATGACAAAATCAAGTCAGAATAAGGTGGTAATTCCTCCTTTAAGGCCAGCCCAGCAACCAATCTTTGTGCGGTGGTATCACAGAGACTTTGTAACGGTATCCTAGCTGCCTCTTCAGTTACATTAATTACAGCCGGATAGCAGTCTTTTTTGGCCTTCTGGAGTTTGTTATAGGCGGGAAAAACCAAGCATAGTTTTTTTTTCAGCACAGCCCTTATCTTCTCATACTGACTTCTTGTAAGTCCCACTTCAAAATAAAGTGCTAGGGCCTCTTCCTTGGTTAAAACTGATGGCTCACTCTCTTCCTCATCCTCATCCTCATCGGTAATATTTTCAGCCAACAAATTCCTAATCGATTCTCCTATCTCCTTCTTCCCTTCAGCTCTCAATTTGCTTTGGAGGGCGTGCGCTAGCTCCTCACAGGAGTACATATTGGCTAACTCTGCACTTCTGCGTCTTTTGGAGCTCTCGCTCAGGCTGTCAAATTCTTTGCGGGGACGACCCGTACCCAAAGTTGAGGCTGATGAATCAGATGGAGCCCACTCAAAATAGCAATCGTCTAGCCAAAATTCATTGCTATTAAGAAATCGTTCTCTTTTCCTGTGGCAATCGGCCCACTTCTTTTTGAAAACATTCATAAATGTTTGAGACAATTTTCGCTCAATTGAAGGTAGATACTCATCTTCAATTGAAAATTTTTCTGAAAAAAACTTTAACAGGCAGTCAACGTTTTTATCTGGTGATTTTAATAACTCAACCACCAGGTCTCGATTTTTCACCTTAACACTCATACTGTCTACCGCACTGTCACGGAGATGTGGAGATGACTGATTTAATGATAGCAAAATAAAAAGTAAATTAATATCAATGTTAATCCCTTTTAGGAGAATTTTATTGAAATAGGCTTTACATCCAACTACGAGGGGTGTCCAAAAATTAAAGACCTTTTGTATTTTGCCGCCGTACGGGCGAAGTATTCTGCCAGATGAAAACACTAGCTTGTAGCGGGAAGTTCCCCCTTCACATCGCACTTGGTCTCATCTCTCTATCTTATCCAGCGTTGCTACGGCAGCCGTTCGCGATGGACGTCTCGGTGCCGAGTCCCGCCGGTTGTGAGGTTCGCTCCGTCATGCGTTTCCTAAACGCGGAGAAACTTCGCCCGGTCGAAATTCATAGACGTTTGACGGCTATTTATGGCAATGTTATGAATGAGCGCTGTTGTTACGCTAATGTTACGAATGTTATAAATAGCCGTCAAACGTCTATGAATTTCGACCGGGCGAAGTTTCTCCGCGTTTAGGAAACGCATGACGGAGCGAACCTCACAACCGGCGGGACTCGGCACCGAGACGTCCATCGCGAACGGCTGCCGTAGCAACGCTGGATAAGATAGAGAGATGAGACCAAGTGCGATGTGAAGGGGAACTTCCCGCTACAAGCTAGTGTTTTCATCTGGCAGAATACTTCGCCCGTACGGCGGCAAAATACAAAAGGTCTTTAATTTTTGGACACCCCTCGTACTTAATTTCAAGGGATCGTGTTTCCATTGAAATTTACATTTTTCGAGATAAATAATCCCGTGCCCTCCTGAGAATTCGAACACATGTAAAGATTAGGATTTCTGCATTGAACGTTCATTAACTGGCTGAAAGCCACATGAGTGGGAAAAATCCGCTGACGCGGGGCGCAGAGCGTTAAGCTCGACCTACCTCGGCAGTCTCATGTTTTTCCGATATTTGCTGTCGTGGGCTCAAGGGCTGCACCTGGCTGCAGCTAATTCTTTCACAGGCTCATTCTGCAGACTATTGGTGAATATTTGGCACCATTTTCGTAGGTTCGCAAGGATGCGCAAAGAGGATACGCTCCTCTTAAGTTGAACTAATATCGAAAAACCGTGCTTTTTGATCCCAATAAAATGACTTTGGTTTCCTGACTTGAAATTAAAATTCTGATATGACTACGGAGTATGAAAAAAAATTACATCGTTCCAACTGTCAAGCACACGGATCAGGAATTTTCTTTTTTAATTAGTTTTTCAAGTGAATTTTCACGATTTTTGTCAGATTTACAGCTCCTAGAGCTGTGACTGGCACCCTAAAAGGCTGAAACTTGAGTTATGGCCTCTCTAGACACCTATAAATACGTAGATTGTGCTGATTTGGTAAAATAAAATACTTGAAAATTTTGAATTATAAGCGCTTTTTCCCGATTTTGCCCCACTGTGCGACGAGGCGACCGATGCTTTAACGGCTTAACGGATGAGACTGAAGTTAAAATGAAAAGGCTTCGACAAGAAAGGAGCATGAACAAAAAACAACGCATTTTAAAAGCGTGGGAGTCTTACATACAAAACAAAATTACGCGCTTTGAATACTTCTGGATGATCGGGGAGAAGTTTTGTCTTTCTTAATTCTTAATTTGATGGCAATATTAAATAATGATTTATTACTTAATGACTACTTGATGAAATCGAATTCGAAATTTTGGAGGGACCGCCAGCATGCAACGTTGCCACGTTTTTGCACTTATGAATAATTCGTCCATTTGCTCATTTGACGAGCCCATTTCAGTATTTGCGCTTATGATGATCTGCCCAATGTTGATCCATACTTAAAAGCATTAGAAAACTATGATTCATACCTATCTATTAACACATTAAAATTGAATAATCAATTTTTGTTTTCGTTTTTACTGGAACTAACTAAAATGGCACCTTCGAAGCGGAATACGAAAAGTACCGAAGTCCCTCAGAGAAAACGGAAAAAATCGGCCAAAAAGGAGGTCCCCTGTCGGAAAAAGAGAACGAAACAAAACGATCACTCCGACGAAAAAACTCAACTAAAACTACCCGAAAACAGAAATGTTAACAAAAATGACAAGGACGAAAAACCGCCAAAAGTGTTAAACATTCATAGCAATGTAAAAGTAGAATCACAGGTGGAAAACGATTCGGGTCCATAATACCGTCTAAAGAAAGTCAAGTAAAAAGTGTAGGAGAATGAAAAATAAGGAAATAGTCCACCTGATGAGGCGCATTACGCCGAAACCGGTCGTGGAATATCCGTTTTTTTCATTCTTTCTCCCTCTGTAACTTTTAATTGTAACAAATATACGTTCCCCATTTGCGAGATTACGCATGATCCATAACCCAAAATAGTATAAAATACTTTAGAATTCCTTAATAGGTATAAAAAGAGGTGGTGTAGTGACAATTAGGAGGTAGTGGGGTTGGGGGAGGTGCCGAATAAACGGATAGTTTGTCCACCTTCCCGCAGGGTCCATAATACCGTCTAATGAAAGTCAAGCAAAAAGTGTAGGAGAAAGAAAAATAAGGAAATAGTCCACCAAAATGATTCGTCTACGAACTATACCTACCCGTATTGTCAAAAGTGCTTTAAACTGGCTCCATACTGGAACTAACTTAAGTGGCGCCTTCGAAGCAGAATACGAAAAATCCCAAAGTCCCTCAGAGAAAACCGAAAAAATCGGCCAAAAAGGAGGTCCCCTGTCGGAAAAAGAACGAAACAAAACGACCACTCCGACGAAAAAACTCAACTAAAACTACCCGAAAGTAAACAACCCAAAGAAGTCTAGCGGAATCATTTCAAGCTCCACATAAAAAAAAATTCAACGCAAACTTGTGTACAGGGCTCCCTGGCATAAACGTTTACTTGAGCTTAAAAGAAAATAAACAACCCCAAGAAGTCTAGCGAAATCATTTCAAATTTCACATGAAAAAAATTCAACGCAGACTTGTGGACAGCCTTAGTTAAGGCAACCATAACGCTATTTAAGCAACAAACACAAGCTTTTCGTGATTTTTTTATCCAAGAACACTAAAAGAAATATCTCCGACGAAAGCACTCTTAGAATGTTGTTTATGAAAACACCAGTTTCAAAAAGTTTCTCAGTTCTAAAAGAAAATTAGTGCGCATAACATTTATATCATGGTTGATGAAACAACCGATGAAAGAGGTCTCTACATACTACACGAGGTCGACTTGCCTTCGTAAAACAAAACCGAAATCAAACCATTTGACGATACAGGTTTTTCCAGCTGGAAGAAAAAGGATTGTTGAACGTCGTCGAAAAACCTGACAAGTGTGCCAGAGGTTACTCCACTAACAACAGTAGCCAAAAATTTACTCATACAAAATCTACATGATAAAATGCTGAATATTGTGTATGACAAAGAACACGCGTGCGTCGGAAATCATGGAAAGTCTGGAAAACAATACAAGAGGACAAATTTATCAGAACAAAGTCGGTTAAAAGAAAAATTGAATACGATGAGGTTCAAAACAGGAAATCTAGAACAATATCTCGAAGAGTTTGATCGAACTGTCACCGATTTACATATTTCAGGTTGTAAAATGGATGAGGCGGAAATGATCGCGATTCTTCTGAGCGGAATGCCACGCCAACATAACCAGGTTTTAGCAGCCATCGACATTCTCTACGATGAGAACAAGGAACTAGACATTCACTTCGTCAAGAACTTCTGGAAGAAGCAAGACAGAAACGTCAAGGAAGCGACAAAATTTCGGACGATTGTCGCACAGCGCACTACTGCTTTTGAAACCAAAGCGAAACATCCTAAGAAAAAAAAAACGATAGGAATCAGACAAAACTGACTTAAAATTCAAATGTTATGTATGTCACGAAGTAGGGCGGGCATAAAAGGAGTTAAGAAATTTTGTAAAAACTTTTCCGACGAATTTTAGGGGCTCTTGTTCTCTTGTCTCTTGTTTTTGAAACAAAATGCTCGGCCGGTATGATGGCCCTTAATCACTAGCAAATGCCACCAGCTGCATTTTAATGCTTGAGCAGGGTAAAGAACCAGATATCCTTAAAGTTAGACGTACGGCGAGGTTCAATTTAATTGTTGCTGTTAAGATTTCTAGAACCCATTTGATTTTTATAACCTTTCGGAAACACACTTACAAAAGGATTTGATCGATATTTCCACAAACGAATCATTAAAAGCAATATTTAACAAAAACGATACTCTGTGGCCTATTTCATAAAGCTCTTCACTCTGCACTCTGCAAATCCATCTCTGCACTTTTCATTTTTTTGTAAAGTGCAGAGAAATCGCGTTTCATAAACGTTTACTACCTACTCTGCATTTTTCCTCATTTTGAAGAGTAATTTGCAGAGTAACCTAGCATGTGTAACCGCTCTACCTCCTTCCGACTAGTCACGTGGTAGGTTAACCGTGTGATTTACACTGTGCCGTTCAACGTATACTTATAATTTGGCATTATTTGATTCTCACATAGATTCACTGGACAAGTAACAGCTAAAACTAAAGAAGACGCATGGCGAAGAATTGCCGAAAAGGCGGGGCATCTTTAGGCGTATGTGGGGAGAACCGTGAGTGGACCTTCATAAGAGACAAGATGTTCAGCGTATGGAAAAGCAGAACCCTTGTAAGTAGCTGTCTTTATTTCATTGATTTTAAATTTTAATGCATGTATTTTAAGGCAAAAGTCGACAACTCAAAGATTGACCACTTCATCTTGGATATACTCAATCCTACCTCCCCCTGTGTCGTTGGTCTTGGGGTAGAAGAAAGTGTCGATGAACCTGATGAAGGTTTCAAGGAACCTGAGGAGCCTTCTTGTCTTCTTTCTACTGTCAAAGAAACGACTCCGTATTCACATCAAGTAAGTCCTTTGTTTTCTGTAGAGGTTTTGTGCTTAAATGTATTTTTATTTTGTTTTAGCCCTCGCGTAAAAGGAGGAGAAATGGAGAGGCGTCAAGAAATGAACAGACCGAAATTGAGACACTCAAAAAAGAAATGATAAAGGTTGAAATCTACCACAAAAAACTAAAATGTCTGGCATTGGAACAACAATTGGGTTTGCCCCCCTCGAAATACACCGCCGACATCTGCCAGCCTGCAGTGTACACAATTGGTAAATTTTTATTCATACAGTAGAACCCCTCTGATCTGCCCTCGGATGGTCCGATGGCGTTCCGACCATACTCCTCCGAGGGATAAAAGGGGTTGTACTTTTACTTCTGTTAATTCTTCTATTGTTTTTAAAGCGCACTAACTTCTTGCATTGTTCTCTTCTCACATAATTGGTAATTAATCATTTTTAAGAATAAATAAAAATCATGGTAATATTTAGTCGTATAAGGTTATGTTAGTATTTTTGTATGTAAATGTTTGTGTTATGTGTGTTACGTATTATGCTATGATGCTTTTGTGTTTTGCATGTCGGGTTTGTTTTAATGTATGCCACTAATTTGTGTGTGTGTATATTGATATAGTAATATTATATTGTGTATACATAGTAATAATTATTATTCTAGATGTTGATGTTAAAAATGAGAACGGCGTCGATATGTAAATATAAATGTAAATATGTAAATAGAGTATAAATATGTAATTAAATTTTTTTTAATTCTTTGATTTGTTTTCCTTCTACTCCTCCGTTTTGGGTTTTCTTCGCCCATCTTCTTAGGCCTTTGTAGCCAGCTATGTATATAATCAGCATACTAGGGATAGGGCGGTAGTAAAAAGAGCGAAAATAATCACCCAACAGGTAGAAACTGTCTAAGAACACTAATCCCCGATGGTAAAAAGAGCGAAAAAGTTATAATTCAAGTTATAATATGTAAATAGAGTATAAATTACCACCTGAGTAAGTGTAGCTGTGGCAAAAGCCCAGGACCCGACCGGATTCCATATGAGTGCTACACCAATGCGACCCCGGAATTCCTGGGCAAATTATTATCGCTTTTAAACAATATTTTTAACCAAGGGACTGCCCCAATGTCGTTTAGGACTTCCTTGATTTTCCCAGTTTATAAGAAGGGGGACAGGGACCTAATAAGCAATTATAGAGGTATCTCCTGTAACAATACTAATACATAGTAAAATCTACGAAGGACTATTATATCAGCGTCTACTGGACTGGGCTCAGAATGTTTTAAATGAATTTCAGACAGGCTTCCGCCCAGGGTACAGTACAATAGATAACTTATTTGTTTTAATTAATTCGGTAAAAGTCCGTCTCGCTCAAAAACGCCAGAAGGTGTATGCGTTTTTCATAGACTTCTCTTCTGCTTTTGACTCCATAGATAGGTCAATACTTTTCTACAAACTTAACGAATTGGGAATCTCTGACAAGATGCTGAGTGCCATAAGGGCTCTCTTAACAGGTACCACGGGAGTGGTGTGGGGTAAGGATGGTCTTACGGAGGAGTTTGATATTGGATCCGGTGTTAAACAGGGAGCGCTGTTAAGTCCTCTCCTATTTTCATTGTTTTTAAACGATTTTGAGGAACATTTGGATGGAGGTGGTATTCTTGTCGGTGCTTACAAATTAAAAGTTCTTGCATATGCTGATGATATTGTTATTCTGGCCCAATCTCCCCAGTCACTACAATTCATGATAAATTCAGTGGAAAATTATGTAAAAATGTTCAATCTCAAAGTTAATTTAGATAAGTCCAAAATAATAGTTTTCAGAAATGGTGGAAGATGTGCCAAAAGGGAGAGATGGTTTTTCGATAAACAGGAAGTAGAAACCGTTAATAAATATACCTACCTTGGTGTCACTCTGACTTCAAGACTTTCTTTTTCCAATCATTTTGACAAAAAGTCTGCCAAAGCTAAACAAGCTGTGAATAGTGTCTGGTCAAGGATTGTTAGAAGTAATGACAAATCATTCGAGTCCAAGTTAAACCTTTTTAAATCAACATACCGTTCAGTTGTGTGTTACGCCGCACAAGTGTGGGGATCTTCCCCAGTCGATTCGGTGGAAAAAACCTTAAGATTTTTCTTAAAAAAATTGTTACACCTCCCACCATGGACCCCCACAGCCTTCATACATCTGGAAACTAACACAGACCCGGTGCATGTCCATACATGTAAGCTCTTCTGCAACTACATGGTGAAGGTATCTTCTATGGAACCTAATAGATCTCCTTTTTTGGTAGCCAAATACTGTTTAACCCATAGCTTGGGCTGGTTTAAGGACCTGAGAATTCTAGCGGACGATTGTGGTTACATCCTTGAGTTAGATGGCCATGACCTAGTGAGTCTGGTTAGCTGTTTTGGGAAACTGCAAACTGCCCTCCAGGCTCATTATAAAAAGCTTTTTAATAATTTTATTGAAAATAGCAGACGTTACACTCTTTATAAGCACCTCGACTTCGAACTCTCTGGGAAAAAGTATTTTGACTCACTCAATATGTTCAAAGCTAAGTTGATTGCTCGAGTAAGGGGGGACTTACTGGGTTTTGTGAAGTCTGATCTCACAGTAATAGAAGACCCGAAATGCCCGGTATGTCTAGACCCTGATGGAAAAGATGATTTGTACCACTTTCTAGTTCGATGTCCGAGACTGGCGGAGCTTAGATCTAAATACTTGGGTGATGTCGATATATTGGAACTGCTAAATGGCTCGGACTGGGAAAACCTTTATGAATATTGTGAACAAGTGCTCAAAGTAAGGAAAACATATGTATAAATAAGATTAAAAGTGTGGAAATTATAAGGTAGAGTTTTTTTTTTTTGTTTTGTAATGTAATTAATATAATGCACAAATTAGTGCAATAGTTATATTCCTCCCACCCTCAGACGATCTTGAGGTCATGAGGCTATGTCTTTTTGGATTAAGGTTCTTTTAATTTATCATTTTGTAAATATATTACTTGTAACTCTATTGTTATCTGTCCAATAAAGACTTAAAAAAAAAAAAAAAAAAAATGACTAACGCTTCCGCCAATAGAAGAAGGGCTGCTTGGCTTTCACAGCTTGGTATTTTAAGTCAGCTGGAAACTAAAACGCGAAATCCTCGTTCCTTACTGTGTCGCAATTGCCCTTACCTGAAGCAGTAATACGATCACTGTTTTCAAGTGCGCTCAATATACAGAACAACATCGTCACTGAGTCAACGGATTATACTGTCACCGAGATAATGAGACCGGAGATAATAAACCCGACCTTAGTGCAAGGTCCGTGGCATATTGGTTTAGACACTTTAGACTCTGTTATAACAAATACCCGAATAATACGTCCTTACCGAATTGACATTCTTCTATGAGCAAATCACTCATACGTTTCCCTGCACTTTCCGACCAGTCAAATCCTAACACTGAATTTACCTCATCCCGTTTACTATGTCTCAACAATACGATTGTGCCTGGATCAGCTGTTATAACGGAGCGTTGTGATATGCGTCAGCTGATGTCGAATCCAACCTTCGAAATCGAAGACGACATCTTCGTGCCTAAGAGATGCCGAGTATCAGATTCCACAGAAAGTATCGGCCACGTCAAATATGGAGAAAAAGTTACGGAACAAGTTAATGAATTGTCTTCATTAGAGAAATGAGTTACCTATCTACGAGTTTACCAGAAGTTTAGTCATCAAGACACCTCGATTCTAGTCTTAGTCAAAGACGAAGTTGCATATGATTCGATAATTTTGTGTTACTTACTTTTCATTCTAAATAAATCGTGTTCAATTTGAAAAAAAAAAATAGAGTATAAAATAAATATGTAATTAAATTTTTTTTAATTCTTTGATTTGTTTTCCTTCTACTCCTCCGTTTTGGGTTTTCTTCGCCCATCTTCTTATTCTTAGGCCTTTGTAGCCAGCTATGTATATAATCAGCATACTAGGGATAGGGCGGTAGTAAAAAGAGCGAAAATAATCACCCAACAGGTAGAAACTGTCTAAGAACACTAATCCCCGATGGTAAAAAGAGCGAAAAAGTTATAATTCAAGTTATAATATTGTTAAGAATAATAAAAATTTATGTTTCTTCAACACATTTATTCTTTTAACTGACTCTCTTAATTTAAATCAGATGTTTCATTACTCCTTTCCGGGGGGGGGGGGGGGGGGGGGGGGAACGACGATCGAGAATGGCACCGAGACAACTTGTCGACATGTAAGATCTTAATTTTTCCATTGGGAAGTGTAATTTTTGCGATAACGTCGTTTATCATCTTTTCAACTCGGCACGGTCCCTTCCAGTCGCTTTGTAATTTGGGGCATTTTCCGACAGACCTTTTCGGAAGAAAAACAAAGACCTGGTCGCCGGGTTGAAAATGGGGTATTTTGCTGCGAAGATCAAACGGACAACCCACCGTGTATGACCGCATCGGTGCTTTAACATTCCTTGTTTTAGGCCCCCTTCTGGCGCAAACTTCACATGACTTGCCATATTCTCGAACATCACGGCTCATGCCGATCCAATAGAACTGTTTTCGAAGAAAGTGTACCATTCGTCGGGAACCAAAATGCGCTTGCGTATGCGCTTCCAAAAGAATCTGTTGAACAAGAGACCTCGGTACGACCTTTTGTTCAACGAAAGATTTACCATCCAAGCTCTCCCAACAACGCACCAAAACCCCTTCTTTTATCTTCAGAGAGTTGAACATAGCCCAAAGAGACTTGATGACAGTGCTGAGATGTGAAATCTTTTCGCCTGATGGTCTAGAAGAGGAGGCAACCCAATCTCTTACGACCGAAATGTCCGGGTCTCGGGCTTGTTCTTGTTCCCAATCCACGTCTGGAGTGCGTAAATCGTCGGCTTCCCTCTTTTGATGCAACGACAAAGAATCAAGTTCACGTACTTTCGAACGAACGGACTCCAAATGATCTACTTCCTCTAAAGTTGCCACTGTATCAAGATAGCATCCCTGATGACACACATCAGGTTCAAAGCAACCTTCTGCACGCGAACTCACTCGAACGCCTTTCCGGGTGCGTTTCGCTTTCCTGTTTGATTCAGCTCCCAAAAAATCAACTCGCCTTTCTGCGGTATCAATGACGCACCGTGCAGAAGAAAGAAAATCCATTCCCAAAATGCATTTTTCTTCAATGGAAGCAACCAAAAGATCAAAATCGCGAACAAAGTTACCAATTTTGATATTTCCACGAGTTTTCCCCAAGACACCAACCTTTTCTCCAGATACTGAACGAAACGACGTAAGGTCTGACGGCGATAAGGTTGACACTAGACTAGGATGAACCACTGAACGAGCAGCTCCGGTATCGACAACAAACTTGCAGAATGAATTATTCAGTAAACCTGACAATACCAACGATGACGATGAAAGCGAAGGCGCTAGCAATGTATTACACCGTTTATCGTTGTTCGGAATATTGTGGCGATCGGGACGTTCGGTGCAGTCCCGAACAATATGTCCTTGGACACCGCATCGGTAACAACGAACACTTCGAGTAGACGTCGACTCATTGGCTTCAAAGAATGATGCTTTAGCCAAAGCTTCGGCCATAGTTGTCGGTGCGCAAGCTAGAGTCAACCGGCGCACTTCAGGATCCCTTAGGCCGTTCAAAAAGATAGGGACCACTTGCAGCTCTGCAATGTCTTGAGCTGCCGGGAAGGCTCTGAAGGCAAGAGCTTCTAAAGCAGCTGCAAAAACGATAACAGACTCTTCCTTGAGTTGACGTCTCGTCTGTAACCGACGAACGTAAAACCCACGTTGCGACTGTCCACCGAATCGCGACGATAACAAACACGATAATTCCGAGAATGTCACATTATTCGGGTTGGCGAAACGCAAAACCATTCCCGCTGGTCCTCTGAGCATAGATGCCAACATATAGCCTTGTTCTTGTTCCGACCAGCCGTAAGCAGCGGACACGAAGTGGAAATGGTCTGCGTAGTCTTCCCAAGGAGAGGACCCATCGTATTCGACCAGTTTTGGCCTTACCGTTAGTGGTGGAGGGGAAGGAGGATTGAGACGTGGGGGTGCCGGACGTAGGGGAGGACGGAGATTTTGACGTGGGGGAATAGGCGGTGGAATAGGCGATGGCGGTGGAATAGGCGATGGCGAAGATCGCCAAGTCGACGACCATGGTGTAGAACCCGTTGACGAACCTGACCGATTTTCATCCATGGCGTAGGATTCTGATACACTTCTGACACCAAATGTTAAGAATAATAAAAATTTGTTTCTTCAACACATTTATTCTTTTAACTGACTCTCTTAATTTAAATCAGATGTTTCAATATGTAAATAGAGTATAAATTACCACCTGAGTAAGTGTAGCTGTGGCAAAAGCCCAGGACCCGACCGGATTCCATATGAGTGCTAACCTTTAACCAACTAATAGAATTTAATTTCCGAGTAAAAGTCAAATTTAGGATTAATCAACTAGTTAAACAAATAGTTGGGGATTGTGGTCCTTTTTCCATTACAAGAAAAACACTCACGTCATTTTATCGAGGTTGTTTTATTAAAATTTAAAAAAAATAAAAAAACTAATTTCTGAAACAATTTAGGAAATCTTGAAGACGGTTCTCTGCATCCATCTCCACTTCATGAACTTCTTCATCTCCATGCTCTTCAGCGTCATCTTCATCATTGATCGGTACGCTTACACATTCTGGCTCTATTTGAATGGCCACGTTGTGCAATATCGCACAACTATTAGCAATTCTTGCAGCTACCTGCGGCTCCACTCGCAGATGGTTGAGGCAAGGGAAGCGCTCTTTAACAATCCCTATAGTATTTTCTACAAGACGCCTTGTTGATTTGTGGCGTTGGTTATAACGCTTTTCTGCTACATCGTCAGGATGGCGATGAAGGGGAGGCATCAACCATTTTTTCAAGGGATAGGCTGAGTCTCCCAAAACGACCGCATTTGGAAAGGAACGCCATCCTCCCTCAAATTGTCGGTGTACTGCGGATTTACGAAGCACCATGAATACTCTCTGGCCAGTTAGCGTTGATAGCAAAGATCTCGTAGTTTGGCCCACAAATCACTAAAACATTCAGGGCATGATTTCCATGGCGATTGACAAACTGCTCTTCATGAGCAGTTGGCGCATCAATGTTAATCATAGTGCCGTCGACGCACCCGCAAACTGATGGGAAGCCACCTTTCAGATAGAATTGCCCTGGAATGGAAGAAGCATCGTTGGGCCAGCGAACAGTGTCTTTTAACATAACCCGAGAGAGAGTGCTTGAAATTTCGTTTACAATTCTGCACACAGTGGCTTTAGAAATACCATGCATGGAAGCCACTCTATGGTATTGCGAGCCATTGCCAATCCAGTGAAGGAATACTAAAAGCTTTTCCTCTGCACAGAGGCTTTTGTTCCGTCTTGTCTGCGGCTGAATAAACCGTCCGATGTTAAGACAAACTCTACCTGTGAACAACATAAGTATGTAATTGTATTAGTTCACTTGTCAGTTAAATGTTACTGAAGATGACCAAGCAAGGGAAAAATCTGAAACATTTCGTCGACAATCAGCAAAAATACTGTTCATGCTGCTCACCATTTCAGGGCTTCAAAAACAATCAATTTATGAAATAGAAAGAGAGAATCTTCTTTGAAAGAGAGAACTTATGGACAGCTGGGATGAAAGTCGAGCATATAAAACCCCATTGAAATGTACACCTCATCCTGACCTAAAAACGGAATTTGTTATCACTAAGTCTTATCACCTTTTTACATTAAAATAAATTGAATCATATCGTATTTATAACTTCGTTTAAGAAATAGCCTAATTAAACCGACCTTTTCCTGTTCCGATGCTTCCTGAAATACGACTCTTTTCCCTCCGACGGGACACTCGGATTGAGTCCATTTGAAATGTTCCGGTTGAAAATGTTACTGAAGATGACCAAGCAAGGGAAAAATCTTAAACATTTCGTCGACTATCAGCAAAAATACTGTTCATGCTGCTCACCATTTCAGGGCTTCAAAAACAATCAATTTATGAAATAGAAAGAGAGAATCTTCTATGAAAGAGAGAACTTATGGACAGCTGGGATGAAAGTCGAGCATATAAAATCCCACCAGAAATCCCACTGAACAAGATCAATGATCTAATGAGTCTCGTTAATAAAAATTGTATTCCATCCGCTTACTGTGGTTTTTACAGACAATTTAAATCTAAACAAAATTAGTACCTGATGTGACTAGTCTACGATAGCTGTATAACTTTTTCTTTAGCTTATTTGTTTGTTTTTTTTAAACATTGGTCAAGTAGGAACTTGACGACTAAGTGCAATAACTATGTGTTCCGAAATTGGCTGCGAGCCTGTAACTGAGATTAATGTAAAATTTTATTGTACCTGCTCGTGTTAGAGGTATTGTGTTGTTATCGTTAGAGTACAAGACTGAATTTTATAATTACAATAGTTTCATTTGAATTTAAAATTTTATTTTCCTTAACCATTTTCGATTTTGGTCATCAACACCTATTCCTCTCATATTGGCCGGAATATCTGTCCTAGGTGCAGTATTTTTAAATTCTTAATTACAAAATATGTAGTATGAATTTGAAGAAAATTGCCTGAGAAAAAAAAAAAGTTTGTTACAAAACTATTCTAGAAGTACACAAAATCACTTAATTATATTTTAAAATAGTAGTGTGACAAACTTTTTTTTAGGGGTTTTCAGCGACAAAACAAAAAAATGTAAGGCCAACAACCTTCACAGAAGTTGTAGCTAGAAGCTCAAACAGTCTTTTAGTACAAGCAGGTACGGAAGAAAATAAGCACACCCTATTTATAAGATATATGTATTTGGATCCCAAAATCTAAATAACGTTTTTCTCGAAATGAGGTTTTTTGACTCGTCACGGTACTATTTCAGCCTGCGATATACCGCCACGAGAGCCTATCAGTCACCATCACGAGGCCTCCCATTATCATGTAATATGGCTCTATGGCGCATGTGCAAGAGAGAGCCTCCCATTTAGTCCAGAATTTTTTCCTCCATGTCTGCTAACGATCGTCCTCCTCCAGATTTGAAGGATTCCCTTCTCACTTACAACGCCATTGCCTTCACTTTGGACTTCATATCCGCCATGTCTATAAAACATGGAAAATACAATATTATTAAACTAAAACTTATGAATACGAAAGTATGAATGCTTTAATTTTTAATTTATTATAAGAAATTGAAAATTTTCAGCCTTTTTTAAGACTTTCTGGGAATCAATGATTTTTTTAAAAGGATATTGTGGTAAACTACATTAAAAAGTCAAATAAAAATATCAATTTTATAAAATTTAAGTCTGATAAAATATTAATTCGTACTAGTATTCATATTTGAATTTCAGCTATATGAATAGTTATGAATACCCCAAGATGGTTTCTGAAGATGACCAAGCAAGGGAAAAATCTTAAACATTCGTCGACAATCAGCAAAAATGTTCATGCTGCTCACCATTTCAGGGCTTCAAAAAAACAATCAATTTATGAAATAGAAGAGAGAATCTTTGAAAGAGAGAGTTATGGACAGCTGGGATGAAAGTCGAGCATATAAAACCCCACCAGAAATCCCACTGAACAAGTTTCGAGCCTCGAACGCCCTTTGGCACCTACAGGAGCCGGGTCTATTTCGAACCGTAGTTTATTCAAAGATTGAAATTTTGACTTTCTGTGAGTTTTAGGTGCAGGATTAGAGGTTTAGGGTGACCTGCCCAGTGAATGAACAGTTAGCAGTTGGTCCTATTGTTTTCTCACTTGAAAAAATCGTTTCAAGGTCAAAAGGCAACCAAATCGTTCAAAAACTAGTTTCAATTAAGTAGTTCATACTCTTTTCAGCAAAAATAGTTTCAGAATTCTATATTAATCTGGATCCAAGGTATATAGATTTGAATGAAAAAACAGAAATTTGCCAGTGATCGAACAAAATCCTTCCTTTGATTGAACACCGTCTTCCAGTGAATGAACACCATTATTTCAGCCTTATGAACAGCTCTTATGGCAGCACCCCCGTTCATTTACTGGTGGGACACTTTTATACCCATTGCACAGCATTCCTTGAGATCTTAGGACCCTTTAGAATTGAAAAAAAAAAACCCAAGTTCAAGTGGATTCACGAGATGTTCATTTTGCCTTAACGACCGTTCATTCACTGGGAAACAGCAACTTACAGTGCCAGTAGTTAAAGACCTTCCCATTTGTAAACAATTCGAAATTATGCATTCTTTTTTCACGATTTCTCTAGCAAAACATCTAAATATTGCATAAACACCGAAGATAAGTCCATACTGCACTTATATAATTCAGAAAACATGATTAAAGAAGGTACTTCCTTAACCTAACATTTTGTTTTTGGCCGCCATTCCGACACCGTACTTGACGACCGCGATAATTGTTGTAATAGAGGTAGGTTACTTGATAAAAACACATGCCGGACCTCTATACGAAGTTGCTGTAACCAATGAGTGCCAGAAATTCATTCTAGAGCTCGTAGAAACCTTATTGTTAAGATTTTAAGGTTAAGTGTTCATTTACTGGGAATGTTCATTCACTGGGCAGGTCACCCTATTTACATTATTAGTTGTTCACCATGTCACACTCGGCGCTAGGGTTATTGTGTTATCACTTTAAAAATCGTTCATTGGCCGTTGATAAGGACATCCCCGTTTTTTTATTTATTTACATGGAAAGGTAAGCTTTTCTTATAATTTTGTGTTTTTTGTGTGCATAATAGTTTAATCTAATGGCACAAATAGTTTTAACGCTATTTTCATTTACTTTTGTAAATAAAAAACGTAATTTTTCTTCAAAGGCACCTACAGGTGCCCGTGGTCAATCGACCCGAATATGGCCTGCGATGTCAACATTACTAATGGTCCGATTCTTTCCTTTTTTTTTATTCCTTATAGTCATTTTATGTTTCCTGACTAATTGTTACTGTTCTTATACTTTTATCTCTTTATGGATATGATAAACATCATGAATGAACTAAATTACTATAGTGTCTAACTGCCACGGCGTCAGTCCCATTTTCAAAGTTGACCGGATTGGCGTTGTAGACAAAAAAAAAAGACAAAAATAAAAATAGACTGCAAAACTGTACAAATATGTATAACTTGTACATGGGTGGCGTCGACAGATTTGACGAAAATATAGCGAACACTCGCTCTGTAAAAGGAAAAAAATTGTGGTACCCCATATTTCCCTTCGGAATAGACGCAGCGTGCCAAAACGCATGGAAACTACACAATCAAGGACTTGAAAAAAAAAAAGAAAAACTCACTCTCGCCAAATTTCGACAGGCAATAGTCAACGAAATCTGTTTTAGGCACGGAAAAGATTCCGAGAGGGAGCCAAGGCTTCAAAAAATTCCTAAAGATTTGAAAAATCTTCCATATAAAAAAACTGGTCACGAGCTAACCGACACCGTTCAACATAAAAGATACGCCGAATGCCACAAACGAACAATAAAATTATGTGCAATGTAGGGCTGCACATACATTGCACGTACAAATTTCATTAAAAAAAATAAATGTATATTAGATGTTTGATAGTATTCATGAAAAAATTAAAAAAAAATGATTTATAATTATAATCTTTTTTGTTATCATTATCTATCTCAATATTTCAAAAAATAAAATTTTGAATATGAAAAAAAAATAGCGTGAATATAGTCGGAGACAATATTTCGAGGGGAGAGATGTCTCTGAGACCGGGGGGCTGTCTCTAGACCAAAGATCGCAGGTCTCAGGTCTCCCGTTTGAAATGGAAAACACGTAGACCGTAGACCTAGACCGCGGTTGAGGCTTTTTCGGGAGGACTCGGCCTTTTTCGGCCAACTCCGTTACCGCTCTCCAAACCAAACCTTTGCTTCCTAACCTCCCATTTGTTTCTTATCATTCTATTCTTTATCATTCTTGAAGTTGGCGTGTTCTAGTGTTTATGTGTGTGCTTATTAAAAATAAAAATAATTGATGAAATATATATGAAAAATATGAAATGAAAAATAAGTTAGGGCACCCCAAGTTTGGGTTTGGCTAGTTTGGTCCTTCGGAAAACAATTCTCGGGTCCACCACCTTCGCGACCGTCTCTTTCTATCGTTTTCGCTTAATATCACCAAACAAGAACGGATCCCTGCCAAAACGGTGTCCTTCATTTTTATTTTTAGTAAGCACAAACATAAATTCACCTTAGACTGAGACTTGTAGTGTGGACGCTAGACGAGACTCTTCACTTGTCTCTAGACCAGGTCTAACAGTGTGTACTAGGCTTTAGAGATGGTTCAGCGAGTGACACAACCTTTAGGCTTTTGGGGAAACTGATGTCTTTTATTCTTTTTGTGCGGAATCTCGAACAGAAAAGGAAAAGAAGGACATTAATCCATCCACGTCCAAACAGATAAAAATATAGTCTAATTGAGGTGTAAATATAACAACAACAAGGAAAATCCTTGTACTTTAGTTTCGTTTAGAGTTTTCATGCCCAACTCCGTGATCAAGATCCATCATGCCTCCGATTATTTCCTAAAAAATATTTTTATGATCTTAAATACAGAAGTGAAGTTTCCCCTTGCCCAAGAGAAAATCCTTAGGAAAAGTGTACGTTGAAGATGTGAGCATAACTGAGAAATAAGAAAGCTCTTTTGTAACAGCTTTTTGAGCTTACCATAATAATGTTGTAATGGAAAACAAAGGTAAACCTGTTTTATGTTTTATCGACCACTAAATTCAATTTTTGTTGTTAAAATATCAGGAGGTCATTGGCGGTGAAAGAAAACACAGATTTTAGTCAGAGTCGAAAACGAACAAATCATGGAATTCCATCAACTCCGTTTAAATAAAAATTAATCAAGATTGAGGTCCTGATGATGAGTATAAAATACTCGAAAACTTGACTAAAATCTGTGTTTTCTTTCACCGCCAATGACCATAGCTCCTGATATTTTAACAACAAAAAAGGTAAACCTAATACCAATTACTAAAAAATTATTAATTTGCAATTAAATAATTGTATCTTACTTGGTATGATGTTACTTATTTTCCATATGCTAGGGACTACACATGCAAGAAATGATTTATTAAATAATATAGCTAATGGCCTTGATAGATTATCAGCACAAATTTCCAGAACTACTCCAGGAACATTATCAGGACCCGGGGAGTAATTGGAGTCTAAACTTAACAACTTTTTTAATATCACAGATTCATCTAAGTCAGATGAAGAAAGTATATCACAGAATATAAGAACAGAGTTATCACATGGTGTTCGACATTGGTGAGGAAAAATTGGATTGGAACGTCATAGAAAATGCATTGGAAATATCTAGATAATCAGAAAGAACACAGTCCGACAAATCATACATACATAATGGAAGGGTAACCGTCTAATCTCTTTTTTGAGTTAATGTGCGGCTGATATTGTAGATCAAGACGGACTTGTATGATCGGTGTCTCAATAGTTACTGTCGCGCGATGGTTGCGTTGGACAAGGGGGAGCCGAGGTGGGGAGACTCTATTAATGTATCAATATGGACGTTGAATTCGATTTTGAACCTTTTTTAAATCTCGTCTGTGCTATCACAATCGAATTCATTCAAAAAAGTATAGAGTAATAGAATATTAATATCGCCAGGAGAAAAAGAAAAGAAAAATTATTTATATAGGCTTGAGGAGGGGTGATGACAGGCACCCGAAATCGATCGCCACTAAAATAAATAATTTTAATGCATGGTTGGAGAGTTCAGAATTTTTTTATAACACCAAAAGTTGATACCAACCAAACAAGAAAAAATACCAATAATGATATAAGGACCGAACAACGGAAGGAAAAAGAAAACAACAACAACGTAACTTCCACAACACACCGCAAACACCGACTCATCCTACTGAAAGAAAACCACACTTCGTCGTAGTCATCCCATCATCCAACATGTTCTACAGAATGTTAAAAGATGAGTACCCATCTCTGTACACCAAATATAAATGTTTAGAAAAGCTCTACATAAAACTGGCACTGTTGATAAATCAAATGATTTTTTTGAAAAAATGTAAAAAGTATCATGTGTTCAACACCAAAAGTTGATACCAACCAAACAAGAAAAAATACCAATAATGATAAACAATATTATAATACTTGATTTGTTATACCTAATCTTGAAATTTGCGGTGAGGGGGACATCCAATGATGTTCCTCACATGAAATAGAACTTTTAAATTATAGCTAAAAGACTCATCATCAATAAAAACAATAATGCATGCATAAAGAAAACAAATGATTGAACATGTTGAAAATAAATAAATAAATAATGCAGGCATGCTAGAAAAAGTGCAAGAGATAATATTAATTTAGCTGAGTATTTACAATAAATAAATAAAATAAATTCAATTTTTAGCAAGACTTAATCTATATTTTTAGGAACTATCACATTATGGTTTGTTTTGTCACCAGTTATCACAGACACGTTTTTTTAAAATCTTCTACTATTTTTTGGAGGAGGTGGGTTGAAGGCTAGCTGTTGGAGCTAGGGGTGGCCTAAAAAATAAATTTTTTATTTCTACCTTCTTGGCCTTGCTGATTCCGGGCAATTTGTTGTAGTACTCCCCAATGATAGAAATTTTTCCAGCCTCACATCATCTTCTTTCTTCCCTTTTTTTATAATTGAACGGAAAATCTCAAATTCGCTTTCAAATCTATAATGACTTAAGCATCTCACTCTTGTGGAGAATCCACCGATTTTTTTGGGGAATTTTTTTATTTCTACCTTCTTGGCCTTGCTGATTCCGGGCAATTTGTTGTAGTACTCCCCAAGTTTTATATTAAAAATTTCCCAATCAGGGCCGAGTTTTTTGATCTCACCGACCTGTGAGTATGATGTATCGTATTCTTCTCCATTTTTTATTTCTGCCCTTTTTTGTAGAATTTTTTCAACCCTTCCGAACGCTCGGTCTGCCGGAAGGAACGAGTGGCCTCGGACGGGGAAAGTTAATTTCACTGACTTTACGTGATCAGGCGAACGCTTTTTCAGCCAAAAAGATAAAACGTGGATGATGTGTGCGTTTTTGTTTTGGCCGCCACAACCATCGCAAAATAAGTGAAGCGTTTCAACTCCACTTAAATTCATTTCGCTTAAATGATGGAGTAACGCTGAACCAATTTCGACAGCGCCTCTACCACTCTGAGTTTCGTTCCATGTGTAGAATGGAGGGGCGTTCGAATCAGGAGGAACGCAGCAGAATGCGTAATAAGATATTTGCCTCCTATAAAAAGCATCTCCAATAGGGGTTTTTGGCAGCGGGTGCACCTGCTGAAGGTCAAACACAATGACTCTAGCGTTGTCCAAATCATTTGCCTCTTCATTAGTTTGTAAAATGCATTGGCTCTGAGCTTATGCACCTTTTGCTCAGTCATTAACTAACTTTTTATATTCAATGATTAGATGAGAAAAATTTTCTAATCAAAAAAGCGCTCTGTTGCCTGCCATGATCAAATAATCAAGGGAAAAAAAAGGATAATTTTTTTGTGACAAGATTTATCTTTTGGAGAAGGGACTCTTGACATAATAAAGAATTATGTAGACTGGAAGAACCTGTCTACATACCCAATGAGTGAGGAAGACATCATGAAATTCGCAGACAAGTTAGACTGGCCAGCGAATTCTGTTAATCAACAATTAAGTGGACAAATTATAGAAAAATTCAGCGATAAAATATGTTGGACTAGCGCATGTGCGCCACAGAACCTATCAAAGGACTTCTTAATAAGAAACAAAGATAGACTAGATGTAACAGCATTGTGGATCCGCAGAGAAAATGCTGGGAGATTTTTGAAATTTCCAAGTATGGCAATGATTCGATAGTTGGAAGTTTGGTTTCATGAGCCAAGGCGTTCCCAAAGAGTTAAATTTAAAATTTAACATAGTAAGTGTTAAATTCTTTTCATTTTAGGGGAAGCAGCGTTCCCAAAGTAACAAACAGGCCAGCTCGGTCAAACTCTGCCTCTCGCATTCCTAAAGCCTCATCAACTCTAGTTACTACACAAAGGTCGAACCCGCTAATGAGGTAACCAACAATTTAGAAATTTAGAGCATATGCTATTCTTGCACATTTTTAAATAAAAAAAAAAGGTATTTAATTTATTTTTAAATTTTTATAATGATAATATTAACTTATTTAATTTCCAGAAAATTTATTGAAAATGGATGCAGACAAATTTTACTATCCCATAATGAAGAATCTTTTGTCATATTTGGAAGATGATAATGACATCGTCAACCTCTTCATTGCCCTGCACAGGAATACGGGATGGAAAATGGCTGTGTTGCCTGCAATGAAAAAAATAATCAAGGCAAAAAAATGGACAATTTTTTTGATAGAAGATTTAACATTTGGAGAAGGGACTCTTGACATAATAAAGAAATACGTCAGTTGGCAGATCCTTTCTACATACCCGATGAGAGAGGAAGACATCATCAAATACGCAGACAAGTTATACTGGCCAGCAATTTGTATGAATCAACAATTAAGTGAAAAAGTTATAGAGAAATTCAGTGATAAAATATGTTGGACTAGTGCATGTGCGCTGCAGAATCTATCAAAGGACTTCTTAATAAGACACAAAGATAGATTAGATGTAACGGCATAGATGTAAGCCTCATCAACTCTAGTTACTACACAAAGGTCGAACCCGCAATGAGGTAACCAACAATTTAGAAATTTAGAGCATATGCTATTCTTGCAAATTTTAAATAAAAAAAAGGTATTTAATTTATTTTTAAATTTTATAATGATAATATTAACTTATTTAATTTCCAGAAAATGTATTGAAAATGGATGCAGACAAATTTTACTATCCCATAATGAAGAATCTTTTGTCATATTTGGAAGATGATAATGACATCGTCAACTCTTCATTGCCCTGCACAGGAATACGGGATGGAAAATGGCTGTGTTGCCTGCAATGAAAAAAATAATCAAGGCAAAAAAATGGACAATTTTTTTGAGAGAAGATTTAACATTTGGAGAAGGGACTCTTGACATAATAAAGAAATACGTCAGTTGGCAGATCCTTTCTACATACCCGATGAGAGAGGAAGACATCATCAAATACGCAGACAAGTTATACTGGCCAGCAATTTGTATGAATCAACAATTAAGTGAAAAAGTTATAGAGAAATTCAGTGATAAAATATGTTGGACTAGTGCATGTGCGCTGCAGAATCTATCAAAGGACTTCTTAATAAGACACAAAGATAGATTAGATGTAACGGCATTGTGGATCCGAAGGGATGTTTTAGGAGAGACATTTATCAAATCATTGGGACAAGTCGAAACAAATGTGTTAGAAAAATGGACATGTGCAATAGACGACGATCCAAAAATTTTTGTATATAGTTTAAAATTAACACGCCAATTGATGGCAACTAATGGATTTGGTAGAATAATAATTGCTAATTCTAGATTTAAGTTAATTTATAAGTGTAAATAAATTTTTTTAAACTAATTGTAAATTACATATCTCATTTCTCTTTCTTCCTTAAAAAATATAAAAAAAAGTTGAAAAAGGAGAAACCTAGTTTTGCCCAACCAGGCCAAACAAAAGAGGCATGAACAGCCCTAAAGTTTTCTCCTTACTAATGGGTGAAAAATAAATTTTTTCGAATTAACTAGCTGCATTTTTCGACCTGATTTAATTCTTTGGCGCGTGCGTGTTCTGCCTTCAATCGGGTGCAGGGTGCGCAAGCATCTGTAGCAGGCGATGAAAAACCAATGTTGAAATCGTTAACAATGATCTTATAAAAAAAGAAAATTTCACCTGAAGGGCGTCCTCCTTCGGAATCAAAGCTTGAGATATCGGCTTGACAAAAGTAGGGTTTAACCAAGAAGGTAGACTAAACGCTCTGCTCCATTGCCAAAAGCTGCTTCCGCTTCCTAATTCGACGTTTTTTATTTCGGGGACGCCGTTGAATGCCGACTGGAGGCGCCTGGAGTCGATTAAGGGCGTCCTCGAGCCCAGTCGGTTTTCAGTTTTGAGACAAGTACGCATGCGCCGGTTGGCGCGAGTTTGGTAAGATACCTACTGACTGCGCCACCTCCGATTTTCAAGAGTTACTTTCTGACACCCCTATAGAACCTTGTCCTTGAAGAGAACCGATGCTCGGTGGGAGAGGGGAAAGATTTCGGGGCGTTATTTTGTTTTCTCGACGGGATTAAAAAATTGAGAATCGTGAACGAGAATCCGTTTATTGTTTACTCTCCCCACCTCCCCGCCCTTTCCTTCCGTACCACGCATCCCCTTCGAACCCTAATTTTTTTTTATTTTAAAATATGAATAATAGAATTTTTTAGATAAATTTTTTAAAGAATAAATCTTCCGATTTTCACCAAATTTTCACAGGATCTTCCTTTTGACATCTAGAAAGTGGCGAGAGTGATTTTGAATTTTGATTTTGTTACTCTTGGTTCGTCTAACCGATACCTGGTTTTACGATCGAGGCGGGGCTTTCGCCATATTGCCATATTATAATGAAAAAACACGGCCACAATTTTCAACGAGGGCGATTTTTCATCAAGAAAACATGGCGGAGATATATCTATTTGAAGTTATAAAAAATTCCTTATATTTTTTACAATTTGAGGTGTAAAAAAAATTTTTTAGTAGGAAGAAATTTCATACTTCCTCCTTTTGCGGCGAACGAGGCAATCCGAGGCGAGCCATTCGTTTCGTGGAAGTGTTTCCGCGGCGAGGCAGCCAGGTCCGAGGCGTTCCGCAAGGAGTGTGACAGCCAGAGTCAGTACATAAAGTAATTCGGCACTCGGGTCAAAATTCGTTCCTTTCAATGTGGACGGGGTTAGAAATGCCTCGCCTCGGCTCACGCACCGCAGTATATTTTATTTATTATCAGTTATCACTAATTTATTTATTATTTCTGAGGTTAGGTGTGGGCTTGCAGCCAATGATTTGGGTAAACGAGAAAACATCTACTTCAGATCATCTTTTTATTTCGTCGACGCGTTTCGGAGTGTGTTTCACTCCTTCATCAGGACGTCGAGCTGAATATACATATTTGTTATTAGGCGTGAATGTCAACAAAACATTATAATTACTTACAATTATATTGATAGATCTTTATGAGGGTGTTTTCAGTCAATTTCAAGATATAAATAGCTTTAACAATCACCATCCGGGACACTGTAAAAGGATGTCTGTCATACGAAAATTGAATAGATTATTTTGATGCTTTACCTTCTTCTGAGACTGTCGCAATGACGAAAAAGTCGATATAATATATATTAAGGGGTAAATTTGGGGGGGACAAGGATGAACGATTGTGTGTGTTCGTGTGAAGTCAAGTCGAGTTGTCGAGAGAGAAAAACGACTGAAATCAAGGTGAGCTACCAAAACGACTGACTTATTTTTTACTGAAAAAATTATTAAAAACACGTTAGATATGTGTTATTTAACAAGTCAGAGAAATTACCTTTGCTGTGTTAGATTTCGAATTTTCGTACCATGTACGATAATTTTCCTTCACGATCGCTAGTATAGATATTAGTTTGAAGTGTATGTTGAAAATTGATCATCAACGAGCGGTCTTTTTTATCCTCTGAAAAGGTATTCAAGAACGTTAAAAAACGTATTGAACAAATAAATATGTGGAATACCTTTCTTTATGAGTGTTCGTAAACTCGAACTTATGGGAACGTCGTTCTAAAAGCTTCTATTGGAGAAAATTCTCTCTATATTCAGGTTTTACGAGGATATCGCTTCCTTTTCTTAAAAATTCGGCTCGAGATGAAGATATATTATTAATTTTAACTAAAAACGTAATTTGTACGAAAGAAACCGTTCATGTAACCTTGATCAAGCGTTAAACCTTCCTTGATTCCCCACATGGTGTCACTCGGGTGATCAGGTTGGCATGTCCGGCTCATTTATGCCGCCACTTTTCAAATTTAAAATCGAGTAGTACGCCGGGCTAACATTTTTCGAATCTTTTTTGAAATTTATTGAATGTATGTCTCTCTGAATGTATACGGATTCGTAGAATTTTCTTCTTGACGTATTTATCTCGTTCTTGATTATGTTTGCATTTGTGAAGTCGAATATGTGGTTATGTTTAACAGCGTGGAATGACAATGCACTGTCTTTTTCTTTTTTATTTTTTACTGCATATTGGTGTTGGTAAAGTCGGTTTTTAAAGTACTGTCGCGATTCACCATAATAAACTCCTGTACACGATTCCATTGTTTCTGGGTTTCCTGTGCATGAAATCTTGTAACATACCCCACTTTTTTGTTCTTTTTTAGTCGGTTCTTTTAATTTGCTAAAGATTCTACTGAGGGGGTTGGTGTTTTTCATAGCAATTCGAGTATTCGGTGATACTGACTTTATTTTCTTTTTTATATTTTCACTGAGCCCTCTAATGTATGGTAAGGCGCAGAAACTAATTGGATTGGCTTGTGGTCCATCGAGGGCTTCTTGGGTCCTATTAGGTGTCGGCGGAGAGAACGATTTGTCCCATAATTGTCGGTTATTTATCCATTTATTTATAAGTTTTTTTGGATAACCAAGTTTGCCAAGTATGTCATGAATTGTTTTCTTGTTCTCAAGAGTCATTCCATCACTATCTAAAAGGCATACACGTTTTATTAGATTTATGCAGGCATTGGATTTCTGGCTAAACGGGTGAAAAGAATGGAAATGTATGATTCTATTTGAGGCCATAGGTTTACTATACCATTTTGTACGTAGCGTTCCATTTGTGTTTCGAATGACTAAAGTGTCCAAAAATGGAATTTTATTATTTTCTTCACACTCGATCGTGAATTTTAATCGAGGATGAAAATCATTAAATTTACGTACAGTATAGTCAAGCTTGTCTAAAGGAAGGGCGGTGAGTATGTCATCGACATACAAAAAAAGAAAGGGGACCTCAAAATCTAACTTTTCCATTGTAGTTGTTAGAAGTTTAGACATGACTATGTCAGCAGCGATGGGACTTAAAGGGTTTCCCATGGCCACCCCGAAAGATTGCCGATAGTAGACTCCATTTTGTACAAGGGACCCCGATGAGCAACAGAATTTCAACCATTCTATGAATGTATCGAGGGGTAAAGTAGTCTTAGTGTCTAATTTAGACCAGTTCTCCCGAACGATTTCTGTAAGAAGTTCGACAGGGATATTTGTGAATAAAGAGGTAGCATCTAATGAACATAAAATATGGTTCGGTGGCACTATTAACTCATTTATTCTTGCTTTGAAATTGTAGGAGTTATCGATTGTAAATTGGTTTTCGCAACGTAAATTATTAAGGATCGATACTACGTATTTTGACAACTTATATGTAGGGGATCCGATGAAACTCACTATTGGTCGTAGTGGTGCCCCCGGTTTATGAATCTTAGGGAGACCATACATCTTAGGAATAAGTCCATTATGAGTTTTTAATGTAATTCCGACATAATTAGGGATGTAATTATTGTTCACGGCTGTGGATATCATTATATTCATCTTTGACTGGATATTGGGGGTGGGATCTCGTTTTATAATGCTGTAGGTATCACTATCCGAGAGCAGGGTGGAAATTTTTTGGTTGTAATCCGATTTTGTCATAACTACGGTTTTATTCCCTTTATCTGACCGGGTTATGATGAGATTGTCATGTTCGTTTTTAAATGTAACCGTTTCTTTTATTAGATCACATATAATAGTGATTAGAGACCTCTTAAAACCTTTTCGTTTCAATTTTGTCTTGAAATTTAAGATAAGATTTGCAATGCCTACTCTAAGGTCCTGTCGGATATGGTTTTCTTCTATCCTATCGATAAAGCTCTCTACATGTCCAAGAATTTCCATGATAGTCTTGTCATTCAGTGTAGTGGGGGCTGAGAACTTTGGGCCTAAGGCGAGGATCGTTTCTACATTCTTTGGTAACACAGTATCAGTCAAATTGATTACCCAGTCTGAGATGTCTTCAGTAAAGGGGTTCAAAATGTGATTTTTAATTAAATTCTTGAACTTGTTCTCTAAAGCTAGGATACCATCATTCTTGAATTTATTCATGATCCTTTCTTGGCTATCTATATAGGTTTGGACAGTATCAAGTGGTAATTGATCATTCAATTTTCGTTTACATTTACTTAATTGACTGTTGAGTAAAGATATATGGCTGAAGGCCGAGCTTATGTCTAATTGTAACATTTTTTGTTTTGTTGAAGTATAGATAGAATCTAATTTGCGGCAATAGGAAGGATTGTAAAAATGGAAGCTGTTTTTATCCACTCGCAAACGATTCTCAATGAATTTTGGAAAAATGCTGTGTTGATTGCATTTACGAGAAAATCCTTTCTATTTGTCGCATTAATTAGTCTCTTACTTATTCGTGTCCATAATTTTAGGTTGTTCTTCGCTGTGGTGCCATATTCAGTCTCGATGTGGTGGAAGAACGTCTCTTGTGTCGGAGGTACGTTCTGTTCGCCCATTGTGAATTCCATGGTGGATTTTGGCTGTGGTTTTTATGCAGAGGTTAGGTGTGGGCTTGCAGCCAATGATTTGGGTAAACGAGAAAACATCTACTTCAGATCATCTTTTTATTTCGTCGACGCGTTTCGGAGTGTGTTTCACTCCTTCATCAGGACGTCGAGCTGAATATACATATTTGTTATTAGGCGTGAATGTCAACAAAACATTATAATTACTTACAATTATATTGATAGATCTTTATGAGGGTGTTTTCAGTCAATTTCAAGATATAAATAGCTTTAACAATCACCATCCGGGACACTGTAAAAGGATGTCTGTCATACGAAAATTGAATAGATTATTTTGATGCTTTACCTTCTTCTGAGACTGTCGCAATGACGAAAAAGTCGATATAATATATATTAAGGGGTAAATTTGGGGGGGACAAGGATGAACGATTGTGTGTGTTCGTGTGAAGTCAAGTCGAGTTGTCGAGAGAGAAAAACGACTGAAATCAAGGTGAGCTACCAAAACGACTGACTTATTTTTTTACTGAAAAAATTATTAAAAACACGTTAGATATGTGTTTATTTAACAAGTCAGAGAAATTACCTTTGCTGTGTTAGATTTCGAATTTTCGTACCATGTACGATAATTTTCCTTCACGATCGCTAGTATAGATATTAGTTTGAAGTGTATGTTGAAAATTGATCATCAACGAGCGGTCTTTTTTATCCTCTGAAAAGGTATTCAAGAACGTTAAAAAACGTATTGAACAAATAATATGTGGAATACCTTTCTTTATGAGTGTTCGTAAACTCGAACTTATGGGAACGTCGTTCTAAAAGCTTCTATTGGAGAAAATTCTCTATATTCAGGTTTTACGAGGATATCGCTTCCTTTTCTTAAAAATTCGGCTCGAGATGAAGATATATTACTTATTAATTTTAACTAAAAACGTAATTTGTACGAAAGAAACCGTTCATGTAACCTTGATCAAGCGTTAAACCTTCCTTGATTCCCCACATGGTGTCACTCGGGTGATCAGGTTGGCATGTCCGGCTCATTTATGCCGCCACTTTTCAAATTTAAAATCGAGTAGTACGCCGGGCTAACATTTTTCGAATCTTTTTTGAAATTTATTGAATGTATGTCTCTGAATGTATACGGATTCGTAGAATTTTCTTCTTGACGTATTTATCTCGTTCTTGATTAGTTTGCATTTGTGAAGTCGAATATGTGGTTATGTTTAACAGCGTGGAATGACAATGCACTGTCTTTTTCTTTTTATTTTTACTGCATATTGGTGTTGGTAAAGTCGGTTTTTAAAGTACTGTCGCGATTCACCATAATAAACTCCTGTACACGATTCCATTGTTTCTGGGTTTCCTGTGCATGAAATCTTGTAACATACCCCACTTTTTTGTTCTTTTTTAGTCGGTTCTTTTAATTTGCTAAAGATTCTACTGAGGGGGTTGGTGTTTTTCATAGCAATTCGAGTATTCGGTGATACTGACTTTATTTTCTTTTTATATTTTCACTGAGCCCTCTAATGTATGGTAAGGCGCAGAAAACTAATTGGATTGGCTTGTGGTCCATCGAGGGCTTCTTGGGTCCTATTAGGTGTCGGCGGAGAGAACGATTTGTCCCATAATTGTCGGTTATTTATCCATTTATTTTAAGTTTTTTTGGAACCAAGTTGCCAAGTATGTCATGAATTGTTTTCTTGTTCTCAAGAGTCATTCCATCACTATCTAAAAGGCATACACGTTTTATTAGATTTATGCAGGCATTGGATTTCTGGCTAAACGGGTGAAAAGAATGGAAATGTATGATTCTATTTGAGGCCATAGGTTTACTATACCATTTTGTACGTAGCGTTCCATTTGTGTTTCGAATGACTAAAGTGTCCAAAAATGGAATTTTATTATTTTCTTCACACTCGATCGTGAATTTTAATCGAGGATGAAAATCATTAATTTACGTACAGTATAGTCAAGCTTGTCTAAAGGAAGGGCGGTGAGTATGTCATCGACATACAAAAAAAGAAAGGGGACCTCAAAATCTAACTTTTCCATTGTAGTTGTTAGAAGTTTAGACATGACTATGTCAGCAGCGCGATGGGACTTAAAGGGTTTCCCATGGCCACCCCGAAAGATTGCCGATAGTAGACTCCATTTTGTACAAGGGACCCCGATGAGCAACAGAATTTCAACCATTCTATGAATGTATCGAGGGGTAAAGTAGTCTTAGTGTCTAATTTAGACCAGTTCTCCCGAACGATTTCTGTAAGAAGTTCGACAGGGATTTGTGAATAAAGAGGTAGCATCTAATGAACATAAAAATGGTTCGGTGGCACTATTAACTCATTTATTCTTGCTTTGAAATTGTAGGAGTTATCGATTGTAAATTGGTTTTCGCAACGTAAATTATTAAGGATCGATACTACGTATTTTGACAACTTATATGTAGGGATCCGATGAAACTCACTATTGGTCGTAGTGGTGCCCCCGGTTTATGAATCTTAGGGAGACCATACATCTTAGGAATAAGTCCATTATGAGTTTTTAATGTAATTCCGACATAATTAGGGATGTAATTATTGTTCACGGCTGTGGATATCATTATATTCATCTTTGACTGGATATTGGGGGTGGGATCTCGTTTTATAATGCTGTAGGTATCACTATCCGAGAGCAGGGTGGAAATTTTTTGGTTGTAATCCGATTTTGTCATAACTACGGTTTTATTCCCTTTATCTGACCGGGTATGATGAGATTGTCATGTTCGTTTTTAAATGTAACCGTTTCTTTTATTAGATCACATATAATAGTGATTAGAGACCTCTTAAAACCTTTTCGTTTCAATTTTGTCTTGAAATTTAAGATAAGATTTGCAATGCCTACTCTAAGGTCCTGTCGGATATGGTTTTCTTCTATCTATCGATAAAGCTCTCTACATGTCCAAGAATTTCCATGATAGTCTTGTCATTCAGTGTAGTGGGGGCTGAGAACTTTGGGCCTAAGGCGAGGATCGTTTCTACATTTTGGTAACACAGTATCAGTCAAATTGATTACCCAGTCTGAGATGTCTTCAGTAAAGGGGTTCAAAATGTGATTTTTAATTAAATTCTTGAACTTGTTCTCTAAAGCTAGGATACCATCATTCTTGAATTTATTCATGATCCTTTCTTGGCTATCTATAGGTTTGGACAGTATCAAGTGGTAATTGATCATTCAATTTCGTTTACATTTACTTAATTGACTGTTGAGTAAAGATATATGGCTGAAGGCCGAGCTTATGTCTAATTGTAACATTTTTTGTTTTGTTGAAGTATAGATAGAATCTAATTTGCGGCAATAGGAAGGATTGTAAAAATGGAAGCTGTTTTTATCCACTCGCAAACGATTCTCAATGAATTTTGGAAAAATGCTGTGTTGATTGCATTTTACGAGAAAATCCTTTCTATTTGTCGCATTAATTAGTCTCTTACTTTCGTGTCCATAATTTTAGGTTGTTCTTCGCTGTGGTGCCATATTCAGTCTCGATGTGGTGGAAGAACGTCTCTTGTGTCGGAGGTACGTTCTGTTCGCCCATTGTGAATTCCATGGTGGATTTTGGCTGTGGTTTTTATGCAGAGGTTAGGTGTGGGCTTGCAGCCAATGATTTGGGTAAACGAGAAAACATCTACTTCAGATCATCTTTTTATTTCGTCGACGCGTTTCGGAGTGTGTTCACTCCTTCATCAGGACGTCGAGCTGAATATACATATTTGTTATTAGGCGTGAATGTCAACAAAACATTATAATTACTTACAATATTGATAGATCTTTATGAGGGTGTTTTCAGTCAATTTCAAGATATAAATAGCTTTAACAATCACCATCCGGGACACTGTAAAAGGATGTCTGTCATACGAAAATTGAATAGATTATTTTGATGCTTTACCTTCTTCTGGACTGTCGCAATGACGAAAAAGTCGATATATATATATTAAGGGGTAAATTTGGGGGGAACAAGGATGAACGATTGTGTGTGTTCGTGTGAAGTCAAGTCGAGTTGTCGAGAGAGAAAAACGACTGAAATCAAGGTGAGCTACCAAAACGACTGACTTATTTTTTTACTGAAAAAATTATTAAAAACACGTTAGATATGTGTTTATTTAACAAGTCAGAGAAATTACCTTTGCTGTGTTAGATTTCGAATTTTCGTACCATGTACGATAATTTTCCTTCACGATCGCTAGTATAGATATTAGTTTGAAGTGTATGTTGAAAATTGATCATCAACGAGCGGTCTTTTTTATCCTCTGAAAAGGTATTCAAGAACGTTAAAAAACGTATTGAACAAATAAATATGTGGAATACCTTTCTTTATGAGTGTTCGTAAACTCGAACTTATGGGAACGTCGTTCTAAAAGCTTCTATTGGAGAAAATTCTCTCTATATTCAGGTTTTACGAGGATATCGCTTCCTTTTCTTAAAAATTCGGCTCGAGATGAAGATATATTACTTATTAATTTTAACTAAAAACGTAATTTGTACGAAAGAAACCGTTCATGTAACCTTGATCAAGCGTTAAACCTTCCTTGATTCCCACATGGTGTCACTCGGGTGATCAGGTTGGCATGTCCGGTCATTTATGCCGCCACTTTTCAAATTTAAAATCGAGTAGTACGCCGGGCTAACTTTTCGAATCTTTTTGAAATTTATTGAATGTATGTCTCTCTGAATGTATACGGATTCGTAGAATTTTCTTCTTGACGTATTTATCTCGTTCTTGATTATGTTTGCATTTGTGAAGTCGAATATCGATCGATTATCGATAGGATAGAAGAAAACCATATCCGACAGGACTTAGAGTAGGCATTGCAAATCTTATCTTAAATTTCAAGACAAAATTGAAACGAAAAGGTTTTAAGAGGTCTCTAATCACTATTATATGTGATCTAATAAAAGAAACGGTTACATTTAAAAACGAACATGACAATCATCATAACCCGGTCAGATAAAGGGAAATAAAACCGTAGTTATGACAAAATCGGATTACAACCAAAAAATTTCCACCCTGCTCTCGGATAGTGATACCTACAGCATTATAAAACGAGATCCCACCCCCAATATCCAG